>WYDI02004551.1:0-57906 GCA_009867235.2 Psittacus erithacus
ATTCTCCTCCCCATCCCTCGGGGATTGGGGGGGGGGGGGGGGGGGGAAGGACAGGTTGTGGGGGGAAAACAAGCAGGGTACATGCTTTTTCTAATTTACGACTAAGCTTAAACCACGACAGTCTAAATTTCTATAAATGTACAGAAAGTCTTAAACTATAAAGCTATTCTCTAGTTCTGAAAGAGCCAAAAACCAACACGAGATGCAGAGTTGAGTGGTAACTTGCAAGTGAAACATGACCGACCTGCAGAGCCTATGGCTATTCCAGGTTGGCAGACATATCCAGCATATGAGATACAATGGACATACAGCTGAAAAATCCTCAATTTTCTGAAAAATACAATGGCTATGCATATTAACCCAGGAGTAAGTCTAAGGAAAAGTCTAGATACTTTGTAATTCATGGATTTAGTTGTTGGAGTCCAAATATGTCTTGCTTCAAGTCAGTTTACTTTGGCATTGCCCAGAAGGTATTTACCTTATGATGAGACAAGTCTTGGGTGTACCATGTAGAGCAAGATGGCATTTTTTACCCAAGGTGCATGGTATAAAATCCCCGTTATTGTAGTAGACATCAATTGCTGGGCTAGCTGAGCTGAAAAACTGCTCTTTCGCCTCTATGCCAACCTTCCCATCATAGACCAGCACGATGTGGGGTATACTGAAGCAGCAAAGATGTAAATACATAAAGTCTCATCTGGTGGATAAATATTTGTGAACAAAATTTTGCTGGGACTTCTGGTGTCTTAGTATTTTGGTGATGAATTTGAGATATTGCAAGATACTGTTTTCACAAGTGCTAGATCAATGTACTGAGTCCAGCTGGCTTTGTGATGTTGTTTGCAACAGCAAATCGAATCCAAACTATCTCAAGTCAAGATAAAACTCAGTCACCAAGATTCAGAAGCAACCTTTAAACATTTGGGTCCAAAAAATATTCAGTCCCCAGGAATATCCGTCTAAGAGTCTACTAGGAATAAATACACCTAGAGATGGAAGGGGCAGTACTGGAGCCTATGCGTGACATAAAAGGAGTGTGTTAAAAATCAAATTAACTTGTTAGACGTTATTCCTCAAAAATGAGAGCGAAAGGGTGGACTTCAGCAATACTAATTTTCCAGTAAGACTTCTTCACTGCACTTAATTTTAAATAAATAAAGCTAATGACTTTTCTTTCTTTCTTTGGACAAACAAATGCAGGCTTGATGAAATACAACCACCTCAGAGAAATTCTATTTTCTTCTTCTTTCCCAGAACTACTTTAATATCTACTTGTAGGAAAGCACGTGTTTAGATACCACTGGGAATACAGTTTACTTTGGATTCTGATTTTCCTACTCTACTTGAACTAAGTTAGGTCTTTTTTTCACTGAAAACCCATTATCATGACCCGCTGAGCTCTGGGACTTTCCCTACTTCCCTTCTACAATGAGGTTACATAAATTCTGCACTGGGTTTCCTCAGACCCTGCGTCATGGATAACCAATCCCTTTAATTGTGAGTAGTTTCACTGCTGAAGATTTTATATTGAAGTAAATTGGATTCCAAGGGATACACTTATATCATAACCTGTCCATAAATTCTGATGAACAGGCCCATAAAAATAAGCTCTAAGCCAATGAGTTGGCTAAAATCCCTTCAGAATGGCAGCCTTTGGTAGGATGTCCTTATACTCACTGTTTCTGAGGGAAGGCTCTGGGTTTATGACTCAGGGACACTTACTGATTCTAATAGTCAGAGCTTGATACTTCTCATTTATTGCTACTGTTATGTCTCTTTCAGTTCCTTCTTGACAATCTTGACCTTCCTGGTTTACATTTGTTTTGTAGTTGTTCCTTTTTTCCTTTTTATTGGTTTATGGTATCAGTACTGGTTTATCAGCTGAACTAGTTGAAAAGTTCACTCCATAAAATGGTCACAAAGTGATAGACATAGTTTTGAAGACAAAATAGATTCCAGGAATGGAAAGGACAACACTGAAATAGGCTATCCCCTGTAGGTACCAGGAACAATGCTTTCTTCTGTGCTCCAGTGCCTGTTAGACAGTGCTAGTCCTCAGCTATTACAAGATGGGTGTTAATTTCTGATGAAAACTGATACCCTTTCAAGAATCTGGAACAAATCCTTTGCTAATGACAGCAAGTGCGTTGTTACTGATTTTGCCTGCAGTACAGCTGCAAAGAGACTGCTTAGCCAGCAAGTCTGTGTAAAGATGGAGAAGGGTGAGGGACCTCTTTCCCCCCTGTCCTGGGACCCACGTGATCGCATCACCCCACTGCCTAACCAGCAGTTTACTGGCATGGCACCAACGAGCAAACTCCTCTCATCATCTGCCTCCACAAAGACTCCCTGTGATAATGTCCACGTTTTCCCTCTTCCATAATTACACCCTGCCAAGGTGAACAGAACAGGTTTTTTTTTTTTTTTTTTTTTTTAAGAGAGTCTGTATTTTAGGCAGCAATATGAGTGGATTTGAAGAGAAAAAATACAAAGTATAAGAGCTTCCCAAAATAGCAGCGTGCTACTTGCCCTGGCTGTGCTCAGGTGCAGCTATGCATTACTCCAGCTTTCTGATAATATCCTGCCTCCTGTGCTGGTGTTACTGAGGGGTTGTGAGGACAGTACTAAATCAGAAATGTGTAGCGGATTGGACTGGGCCAATCTCGACAGCAGCCAGCAGGGAATGGAATATAAATCACGCTAAGAAGTTAAAATAGCCGTCCCATTTGCAAAACAGTCATGGTATTTTCCTTAAGGGGGAAAAGAAAATAGTGTCCTTAGAAAGTGCCAGATTGGCAGGGTGGGATAATAAAAAACTTCTGACTGTGCAAGTTTCTTCTGCTCGTGTGTATGGTGCTGCTGATCTGCCTGGTGTGAAGGAAGAAGGTCAGGGTGGCAGCTCAGCGCTCCTAGCTGGAAAAAGCAGCATCAGCAGACCTGCGTAGCCACCTGTAGTCCTCTTGCCCTGGATCTCCTGTCAGGGTGAAACAGTGCAGTTGCTGTGAAATCAGCGCGGTGGCGCTTCATTTGTACCAAGAGTGAGTCACATCACCAGGACTCAAGTGATGGCATGGAGGCAGCCTTGCTCTTCTTCCCACAGGCAGGCAGAGGGATGGTGCATTGCCTCTGCTAAGTCTGCTCACAGTGGTGCCAGCCACAGGCTTTGTTTTCCTGATATGTTGAGACCCATCCCTAGGGAAAAAAAAAACAAACCAGAAACCACAAGCTCATTTCAGGCCAAACAGCAGCACAGCACTGTGCATTGCTGACTTGGCGCAGGTGAACTGGAGACCTGGTGATGTCCTGTTCCTTAGTAGGAGAGCAGCAATGGCTGGTAGAACCAGGCATCTCTGCCAGCTGCTCAGCACAACATCAACCCAGGGCTTTTCACTCAGGGGATTTGCACTTTTTGGGAGAGGAGCATGGAATGAGTGGCTGTTGCTAGATGACATTTCTAATGGTACTCAATAAGCTTGTTTTCTGGTTGCTGATTTCCTGACACAAATCAGAGATTGGTTCTCAGTACCTACGTGACTTGTTCTTCTTTATGTGAGAGATCTGAAGACCAATTCATAAATGATGGCTCAGGGGTGACAGAAGCGAGATAAATTGCTGTCATCAGAATTCACATAAACCAGCAGCAGAGTCCCTGCTTGCCACCATGGATTGAACAAATGTGCCAGCCTGTGCGTTTTTCATTTTACAGCCACTGATATTATGAAGTTGTTCCTCGACCTTAAAACTTTGAATGTTCATTTTTCTTAAGTAATTAATGTGAAGAGTGATCCTGGAAAAAATTGCCTCGGCCTCTATAGTTATTTGCAAGCTGTAGGCATCGTACTCATTTCTGTGAATATTTTTTGAAATACTGACAAATGGACAATTTGAGGTTCTTCAAGAGAGGAATTGCTTTTGAGATCTTTCTGTAAGCTTGGAGGAAATATGCTTAGGCAGTTCCATTTTGTTAATATGATAGTGCTGCACTCCACATTCATGGGCACCTGCTGTGTTAGAAAGAAGCTTTGCAGCAGTAAACCACAGAATGAAATACACTAGGGGCCTGGGGGATTATTTTGAGTTTTTTCCACAGAAATAATAGCTTAACAAGAAACTATTAGACATGCTGCCATTCTTGATGGCATATGTCTTTGTACATACCTTCCAAATGCAACTGTTTTAGAAAACAGCAGGTGAGAGATGGATGCAGACTTGAGGTGGAGCTTATCTGACCCACGGAGGTTTCCCGAAGGCTGAGCTGATCAAGGCATGTTCCCTTTAGGGTCTCTAGAAAGAAAGAGACACTCCAGATTCAGTTCACCCTATAACAGCCATCTAAGATGGGTCAGAGAAACCTTTCTTATTGCTCCCTACTGACCACAGGCAGAGCCTCTGGGAAAAGGCTCTGGGTTAGACTTTCATGTGTCCAAAGAATCCAACAAAATCACTTTCTAAAATGACCACTTTATTCCTCCAGAACCTGAGCTATCCTGAGAATTTATATACTGGAAAAACATAAAATAGGTCAGTGGGGGTGGAGGTGCTGAGTTACCAGGAATGGATATTAGGAGCTCTGGCACTCCAGGCCTGAGCTCCAGATTTGGTCCGCTGATCATGGACAGCATCCAGGACCTGGACCAGGGCACCACCACTGCCACTCTGCCTTCAGTGGAAATTCTGTCTACCAGGGTGCATGGAGATTAAGGAAAAATGTTGAGGGTTGGCAGCAGGCCGGGGTCTAAATTCAAGCATGCTGAAGTAAAAGGCAGCTGTCTGTAAAAGGCAGCTGTAGGAATCTGTTTGATGGGTCAGGTTGGCATCTCTGAGTAAAATAAAAGGTGGAGGCAAAGAGTTTGTATCTACTCTAAGGAAGCCTTTATAAAAGTGGCCTCTTCATAAATGCAAAGCATCTTGGTGGATAGTATCAATTTTATATTAAGGCTCAAAAATAAAAGCTGGGCCATCAGAAACATCCTGAAACTTCAGACTACTACTGAGTGACAACTGCAAGAAACAGACCCAGGGCAGTGGAAAATTTTAAGCCATAAATTAGAGTGCCTTGAAACAAGTAGGCCATGCTGTTTTATATTCTGGGGGAGGTTCTTTATTAACTCATCTGTTTAAACATATGGATCTTGACAAAGGAAAGCTGCAGGGAGGATCCTACTCCTGTCCTGCAATTGAAAACACTTAAAATCAAATCACTGCAAGTATTCCTGTTACCTTCTCTTAAATGGGAAAGTACTGCAGGAACAGTTGCTCTTTATCAGTTCAGCTCACAAGGGCCCTATTTCCTGAAGTTTAAATGGAAAAAATTCTCATCTGAAACTTTTTCTTTTCCTTCAGTTAGTTACTGCACGCTTTTACTGAAAGGAGAGAGATAAGTCGAGTTTTTGTTCTCTGTTGTATCCTAAAGCTCCCATGTGCTGGACACCTGCAAAAGCTAGCAAAGCTGCCTTGTTTGCTTAGTGCAATTTATTTGACCTTTTAATATATTTGAGTAAGGATTTTATACCTAAGGCAACTTTACAGAACAGATTTGAAAGGTGACCTTCAAAGGAAACATCAAAATCTTTCTGAAAAAGGAAACTTTGGAAATACATGTGAAAAAGGCTGCTTTCAGCTAACCTCCTGACTCAGGACTCCCTGGCTTTTTGGCACAGGAGTGTACCAGAGCAGTGAGTTCACCTTGCCCACAGCAAATCCACAACTGCTATCATACAATACCTAAAGGCCCAGGAATGGTGCTGGATGGCTAGTTTCAGTATTTCCATAATGAATGCCTTCTATTTGCTGGCTGGGGCAGTCATGCAGCACTGGTTTTGGTGTTAACCCACATTTTAAACCTTCAACTGACAATCCTTTGTTCTGTTCCCATTATGAAGCTGTGATTGTCTTGGTGAAATGGGTTTCTTTGTTGTTTTAAATAACAAAGGTAAATTGACAATAAGTCTGAACCTTCGTACTTTTAAGAATAACATTAAAACTCAATTTCCTCTCAGCTAAAAGCACAGACTGCTACTAACTGAAGGAGTAAATACATCAAGTGAAGGAGGTAAGAGATGCCAAAATCTGGTGTGTACTACAAGCTACAGGAGAAAGTTCCCCCACCCCCTGTGGCTTGTCCTGGAGTGTTCATTTCTCGTGAGACCTCATGAAGGCATGGGCTGTGACAGAGACCATATTTCCAAATAAATTTTAAGATGACAGTGGTTGATCCTGGTGACACAAAGATCCTCAAATTGTCATTCCAAGCACTAAGATGTTCCTTCCTCTGTGCTGACACAGCCATTTCTTAGAGAAAACCAGCCTGGGGAGCCATTGCAAGTTAAAGCTCTGCTTCTGCCGTCAGCTTCGACCTCTCTCTTAGCTTGCCCCTGCAACATACGATGTTGGTTTGACTGCATTTGCCCATGGAGAGCATTCCTTAGTGCAGGCAGGTGTTAAAGCAGCACTTTTTGTTCAGCAAGCCATGCCATATCTGAAGGACTGGGAAGACTTCATAATTTATTATGGTGTGTGACCAGCAGAGCTGTCAAGGTTACCTGCCTCACTGGCGATTCCAGTCACATCACTGGGGATGAGGAACACTGCATGGAAATGATGCTTCTGCAAGGGTTGCTGTCACAAAGTCCCCTTGGGAGCCCTCCCTAGACATCTGGATATAGCATTTCCCTGATGTGATACTCTTCCCTGTCAGGGAAGAAGGAGTTTAATTGCTTGAGAACAGCTACAAAAGGCCTCTCTGGTAGAAACAGAATAATAAAAAACAAACATTAATTGCTGATGCCTGTGGAATAAAGTGCCCCTTTAAAGTGAGTAGGTGAAATTGCAACCCAAGGCTAACTGCCAAGACAGCTTGCAGTGGTATTTAATGGTTACACTAAATGTATCTCAAAACTGAAGATGTTTCCTACTAAATCAGAGATGGACAGTTATGATTAAGAAGTTTCTACTTAAAAAAAATCATGGCTAGAAAACCTGGGGAGCATTATTTTTAACTCACTTCTTTTTGCTTTTACTTTTAGGATAGCATTGAATTTAGAAACATCTGTAATCATATGGTTTTACAAAGAGAGGGACAACAATTTGAGAGAGACCTACATGAAGCCCATCAGTGTTTGAAGACCATTGTTGAGAAACTCATTTGTTCGCTGGCAGCTTTCCCTTCAGATGCTTGCATCCCAGTCCTATCTGCTCTGAGACAAATCCGTCAAGATCTCCTGGCAATGTGAAACAGCAAGCTGCTTGGCTAAGGAATGAGCAAGGCCTATGAGCTGTAATAGTCCTATAAAAATAATAGATAGCTTGAAAGGTGAATTGTGGAGATTTTACTGTAGCAAGAGTTCCTGCTGACTTTACATCAAGGAAGACTTCCCAATGGAAATGGTGTTCCTGCAAAGTCCTGAATAGCCTTCTCATACCAAACTCATACCAAAGTCACGTTAATTGGAGCTGGAAACTTCTCCAGAAGTTGCTCTGGAGAAACAGGAATTAATTCTTCAATAATAAGGTCTCAAAATGAATATGGAAAAGTGGAGGCTGAGAAGACAACCATCAGGAATCTATGTTTGCATCACAGCCCAATAAAATGTGTTTTCAAGTAATTCTTTATGGAGTGGACTCTTGAGAGAGACAGAGAAAATATAGCGCTTAAGTATGGACTCTTTTGTGAGAAGGTATACAGCCTGCTGAATCCTAAATACATCTTACCATAATAAGCCAAGAAACCAGTGGAAAGGCGAAGGTGCAGCATCTTCTGTTCAGAAAAGCAAAAAAAAGTACAAAAGAAGAAAAATACGCAGGACCAGTGGGATCAATCACTTGAAACCTATAAAAGGTCTTGGTAGATGATCCAGTGAAGGTGAATGGAAAGCAAAGCAGAAGAGACATTAACACAGTGAAGCAAAGGTATTTATAAACTGAGATGAAACATTTGTGAAGACTGCTTTGCGGAGCTTTCTCAGCCCCTGTGACTGTGCAGCAGACAGCATAAAACTACGCTCTCCTACTGCCAAATCAGGAGGATTTATGAAGTCACTTCTGTCAAACAGCTGCAGCTGTAATGCTGAGAAGAGGCATTCTCCCTCTTTCTGCAGTAAGATTTAATGTCTGTGTGATTGCTGAGCAGGAATAATGGCTTGTAAAACAATTTTTTTCTTCTTCAAAAGGGTAAATTAAGCTCCTTTTAACTGATATTTGGGTAGTAGGTGAGGGAATTTTGTAGACTACGAGATAGAAAAGTATCTCTTTCCATTGGCTGGAGCAGTGAATTTCCACGTGTGATTTTTTTTCTTCTTTCTTTTTTTTTTTTTATTTTTTTTTAATGTGTGATCATGAGCATCATCAGCTGAATACTTTCCGAGTGTGGTTCCATACTCTGATTGATTTGCCATATTTTATGTTCACACTTTAAATGTTACACTGGTGTCATTCTCACAGCTATAATTAAGGCTACCTCAAAACACTTATTCACTAGTTCTTAGTGTGAATGCAGACAACTGCCCTGGGTTGAAATTTTGCATGGGATGTCTTGGCTTAGAATTCATTTAGAAATGGGAAATAAAACCATGACAGTCAGGCCAGCACCAGATATCTCCCTTTTTTCTTTTAAATGTGACTCCTTCCCTCAAGGGAAGAACAAAAAGGGCTCCCTTGGGAGCAGAACATGGTGGTGTTTGTCGGAATATTGTGATCTCCAGAGCAACACTGAGCATAACGTCAGGCAGCAAACAGACGAGGGGATGCACACAAATGTTATACACACCCCTACCCAGGTGTTAGTGAGTGTGTATCTGCTCTTGTTGGCATCACCCTTCATAGTGAAGGGGCGGAGGCTTGAAGAAGTCTTGTGAAATGAGGAGTTTGGCTAGTTTTTCAAATGTTATCCACTTGGAGGAGAGATACGTGGGCAGCAGAGAGGTCAGGAGAGGAAAACTGGGTGAAGGCAGCTGCAGCTCTGAGGCCCCTCCACTTTGCTGAGCACAGGGGTGCCATTGCTCCCTCCCATCTGCTTTGGTGTGACAGCCACCCACCGAAGCCCAGCCCCCTCTCACCTGGGCTGCAAGGGACTGTTTTGTTATTTCCCAGCATTTAGGGAGGTCAGTTCCTGGCTTTCTACGCTTGTTTCTCTTAGTTTGCTCAATCTGCTCTCACAAACAAGCACCCTATTTCAGGGTTTGTGCTCCAGTTCCTTCAGCAGGGCATTAGCCCTGAACACAAATTGGTTTATCTCCAGCTTCATTAAAAAGACGAGCTTCCCCAAGGACTCTTTATACCCCTCACTTGTATCCAGTTTAGTGAACTGAAATCTTGGTCTGAAGTTCAGTAACAAGATCCCATTGACTTCACCAGGGCTAGAATCTGAGCTATGCTTTCCAGGTCAAAGCTCACATCATCAGCATTGCTAACAGGGTTAGCACTGGAAAGCCTCTGAAAAAAACCCAGCCCAAGCTGATTTCAACTCTCTTCACCCAGTCTCATGCATGTGCACACAAAATTAATGACCAAGTACAGAGGAACGAAAGCATTTGGCACATAATTTTCTCTTCAAGTTTCTAGGAAACTAGCAAGTACGACAGATTAAAAGCACATTACATCTAGAAAAGTACTCTGGCCACAGTTCCACCAAATTGGACAGGCTCCCTTCTGGATGGTTCTTACTCTAGCAGGTAAGAAACACTAGACCCAGAGACTTAGGGGAAATTCAGGCCTTCTGAATATAGCTCTTCATGTTTTTTTACAAGAATTAGTGTTTATGTTGAAAATTTCCAGAACTCTTTCTTTCCCAAACATCCCACTTAAAATGAATATTTTGATTCAAGGTCATTTAAAAAGAAAACATTGTTAAATTCTTTGAAATTCTGGGTAGAAATTTAAGAATCCCTTGGGAAACTTCATCTTGCATTGGACTGTACAGGACAGGTTTTCAGTCCCTTTCCTTGTGCTCTAGATGATGGTGCAATGGAATGGGAGGGCAGTGGGTTCTCAGGCCCCAAGTCTGCAAACACTTTGGGTATGGTTTCATGACTCGAAGCACTCACATTACTGTGGTTTAATAAGTTTCCACCCATCAGCTAAGCCGTGGCAACTGCCTGTACACATACAATTAGCTCACCCTAATTGCAAAATGTGCAACTCACCCCCTTTCAGGAGATCATTGCAGCTGCACATTTATATCAAGTTACCCCTTAGCATGTTTTTGGTTTAAGGCCCCATTTCATCATACCCTCCTTAATCGAGATGAAGCATGGTAAAAGATATGAGCATCCAACATGCCCCTGGGATGGGGATTCACAGCTCCCCCAGCCTCATGGCCTCAGCAGGCTCTTAGCCCCCTGCCATGGTGAGTAGACCTTGAGCCAGGGTACAAACTGCTCTCTGCAGCGTGTTGTGTTTGCTATGCAGCAGATGACAATCAGAGCATCAAAGAGAATAGCCTGAAATGTTCCTTCCTGCCTTTGACAAGGGAAGCAAGAATTGTGCAAGGGAACCTGCCACCCCGAAGTATCTGCCCTGACTCAATGGTGACTGTGTTACCATCTCTTGTATCACACACACTGCTGCCGCATCTCAGAAAGTTCATTTTTTTTTAGTGTTAAAATACTCCACTTTGGGTTCAGGTGGAGAACAAACACTGTTTGCGCCTCTGTGATTTCATATACCCACCCCAACATCCTGCCCCAGAGCATCTGTGTTTCTGAGCTCTCCATGTGCATCCTCTCTTTTCCTTCCAAATAACACCACCCAATTTAGCACAACTGCTGTGCATATGATGCACAAAATCAGCCTGTTCGCCTGGGTTATTGTGTATTTACATCTTCCACTACCAGGCATCTGATGAAACAACTTCCTTCTCTTTCACAGTCCTTCTGGGCTTCAATGACTCAAAGCCATACTCAGTTAAGCAGTCCTTGCTTGAATACATACTCTGTTGTTTCAACTGGGTTTTCCTGAAGCAGTATCTAAAGGATCAGGATGTTTCCCAACAGCATGCCAGGTTTCAAGCATAAGATGCACTTGCTACGTCATGAAATTGGTGAATAAAAAGCTGATCTGGCAAAGAAACTGCCATCATGAATGTATTGATTCTATCTGATTAAAGTATTTTCCTACTACTCAGCATGAGTCTCAGGTTAGCAAATGGGGCAAACTAGTCCAGGAAAATAGAAAACATATATTGTAACACAATAAAAACATACACACACCTCCCCCCACTTTTTATTGCATGGTTGGAACTGCTTGAATTTTATTTCCAAAATCTAAATATTGATGAAATGTCAAGACTAAAAAAATAAATTAGAAAAAAAAAGATTTTTAAGTAAATATTTTTTCCCTAAATAAGTCTCATGCTAACTGCCCCACATTTTATTTTAGCTGTTTGAAATACTTTGAGGTTTAAATTGGAAAGGAAGTCTGGAATTTTTCTTTTTCCAGAAGGTGTTACTTTTTGCTTCGACCAGTCCTATCATCATGGTAAAGTTTTTATATCCTGTAATAAATTTCCTCTGTCATTCACCTTTGGGCAGTGCACCTGCACTAGTGAATCCGTATTCGGGGACTGCTTTTGCCTTTCAAGTTGATGACCAGCTTTGAACAAGCACAACTGCTTGTTTGTCAAACATTAAAGAGTGTTTCCTTCACAGCCAGCTCTAAATACTTGGTCCTAGATAGATGCCAGGATATATGCGCAATACTGATGGACCACCACAGCTAGAAATTGAGTACTTTTAACAATTTTAAGCTGAATATCCTATGTCTTATAGGCAACTCACTTGGAGCCTATGCAGACAGTTGCTAAATTTGTGTCTAGTTATGTGCAAATTTACATGTGCTACAAATACGTCATGCAAAGGACCCGAAGCTGCTCTAGGTAAAGTTATTTTA
Organism: Psittacus erithacus; assembly: GCA_009867235.2. Taxonomy (NCBI): domain Eukaryota; kingdom Metazoa; phylum Chordata; class Aves; order Psittaciformes; family Psittacidae; genus Psittacus; species Psittacus erithacus. Next base: position 11,884 of record WYDI02004551.1, read on the forward strand.
TCATTTCACCCTACCACAGTGTGCTCTGCTTTCTCTCTTTGCTTTGTTTGTGGGCACTACTGAAGTGCAAAGAGCACTGTTAAGGCAGCGGCATCAAGAAAGCAATGGAAAGATGAGTCGTCAGAGTTAATATTTCTTGTTCCTTCTTCACTTTGCTCCCTTTTGCACAGGCATAATGTGACAGTTCTTCATTCCATGATTACAAACTCTTTATCTGAAGGCTCCTGCTCCACTGCATGCATAGAATGGACAGTGTTCACTGAACATGACATTTAGTTCAGCACATGGTTTCGTGTTTGCCACCCGCTGCTCTGTGCAAAGGCGGTCAGGATGAGGATAACTCTGGGAGGCGGTGGGAGGTATTGCTGTTGTGCAGAGGAGGAGTTGCGACACGCAGCGATGACAGCTGAGAGCTGCCACCCGTTTGGTGAGCCCAGCTGGCAAGCACCTCAGCTGCCAGGGCACTTCATGCCTCCTGTGATCCTCACCAAGCCCCTGGCTTTGCTGGAGATGACCTGGGTCAGCATCCCTTGGGATGACTCCTTCATGGGCAAGGCAAGAATAGACCTGGGCTCGGCCACCTGATAGGGACAACCTGGGGATTGTCTCAGAATCTGCATATGTGCACCAGCCTGGGCTGAAACAGAGTCACCCAGGCTCTTACCAACTTCTAGTTTTGCAGCCCAGCTTACAGTACTGTAACATGGGTGCATGGAACTTAAATGGACAATCTAAACTTGTTTCCCCCCAGAAGATAGCCAGCAGGAACTCGTGATGGAGTCCAGCAGCCATTTTCCCCCGAAGTGGCCGGCAAGGAGTGCTTATCCGTGTATGTTAGGCTTTATACGCTCACCACCTCCTCGCCTTTAAGCCGGTTCGTGCCCTAAAGCCGTCGCAGGCAGGCCGCGGGGGCTGCGCTGGCGCTGCGCGGGGCCGCCGTTCCAGTGGTCGCCCAGCGGGTGGCGCTGTCGAGTCGCCGACGGAGTGCAGCACGGGGCTGCGAGGGCGACGGGAGGATGCGCGGAGGCTGCGCAGGGCTGCGCGGGTGAAACAGAGGCGACGGGTGGAGAGGTTGCCGGCGGGCGGGTGAGAAACCGGGGAGTGAGGCAGTGAAAAGGTGGGAGGAATTAAAAGCGGAAAAAGTGACTAAGGGCTGGGAGTCTGGTTGGGGGGCCGTGACCCGGCTGCAGGGGTGTAGAATGAAGTGGGGGAAGGAGAGCAAGAAAGAGAAAGAAGGAGAGAAAAATAAAAATAAATCAATAAATAAATGGAAGAAACTTCTCCGTACTTTTTTTCCTCAACTTTTTCAATGGATCAAAATATTTAAGTCAACTGTTGCTATTTTTTTATTGCTATTTAATTTCCGTCCACCTCCATGTTATCTGCTGGGATTGAAAGTGAAGGAACTCAAATACTACAGGAAGGCTATTTTCAAATATAATAGTTGCAAAACTATGGAAAACTCCAGAGGGGTTGTCTGAGGCTCTCATCCCAATCTCTAAATTATGGCCCCTCTCTATATAGCAATTTTTAATTTTACCTCTATTATTATGTCAAGAGACAGGTTTCTTTTTTTAATCACATAGTTACTTTGGTGACTCCACAAGCGAAGCTCTGCCTTCATGTTCCAGCTGGCACCTATCTGTCCTGAGAAGGAAAACATTCCTCCAGCAAAGAACAGCCTTACAACTGGTGCAAAACTGTAGGCTTGTCAGCAAGACTATGTCACTTTACTGTCCCACAGCATCCAATAGGTAAGTGTTGTGTTCAGAGTCACACTAAAGGGCTCAGTGCTTATCAGCAGTGGGAGATTACACAAAATGAAGTAACGTTTGGTGTTGCTCATTTTAATGGCAGTTTTGGAAATGTTGAAAGCTTTCTATGTAAAATCAGATGAAATGAAGCTTAGTGCTATAGCCGTTGTCTTTAACCTGAAGCCTTTACTTACTTGAGTTATTTTTTTTTCTGGAAAATCACATTTTCCAACTTTTCTTCTTTCTTTGCATTGTCCCTTGGAAGGTTGTTAGCATTGCGATGCCCAAGCCCTGCCCATTGCACACCAGTGAGGATGGGCACCGCACTGCCGGGAGACACACCCCAGCACACATGTGCACAGGAGGGAAAGCTAGAACAGCCCACTTTCCATTTGTGTTTTTGCTTTTTAAATAGCTGCTGGTGAGTCAGGCGTGACATGGCTCCCGTAATCTTCACAGATAATTAAGCAATTCATACCTTGTGTCTGTGGGTAGACGCTGCTGTCAAAACTTAGGCCCATTCTGGAAGTGGCTGAAATGCTTTCTTTGGGGGAAAAAACAACCCAAAACCTCTTGCTTTCTCCCACCTTTGATTAAATAATCTTAAATACCGTGACTTTATAGTAGGGAAATTTGCTTGTGTGGGCCCTTGCTTTTGAAGCTGATGCGACAAAGTGTTGCACGACTCTTCTCTGTACACATTCTTTCATTTCACTGTGAGGAATGCAAGAGATGAGCAGAGCAAGAAGGTTTTGATTTTTGTTACTGCCAGTTGACAAAATACAGCTTTGTCAGTTCTGATGTTACACTGACATCAGTGTTTCACGCCTCTGCAGTGTGAAAGTGGCTACACTATAGCACGGGGTTAGGTGTTCCAAACCCAAAAAGGGTGGACTCTGCTTGAAGCCAGACTCCTGCTGACACACATACCACTGCAGCATCCATGTCAGAGTGAGCAGGGAGAAGTCTTGCTCCCTGCACAGGTTACCTTTTACCTCTGCCAACAGGATATTTTGAGTAAAAAAAGTGTTGTCTTCTGTTTCATGAACTTCTTAGCATGGACAGTGTTTTCCCAAATACCTGCATCATCAAGGAGCCCTGCAAGGGTCTCATGATATCTGGACCCCCAGAGAGCAATAGGGAACTTGTGCTAGAGGTGAAATAGGCTGCAGCATTGAACCAGATATTTAAAAGAGATCCAGACTCTGCAACACAAAGACATAAATTAAGCTGGGGAAAAAATAAGGTTAGATGCATGGAATCCTTAGAGGTGAAAAACAGCCTTTGTCCTCCTCTTCCCCACAGTGAAATAGGATGATTTCTTTCATAACTGCACTGTCCAAACCACTTCTTAGATTCATGGCTTATTTCCATCATTCTAGCAAAGGTGTGTGTCAGTCTGCAAGTAATATTTGAAATGGGGGGAGAGCTTCTTGCACTCTCCAGGTTGGCTGGTCCATAACCACATAGAATATTACCCTGGAAGAACAACTCCTCAGTCTCACACAAAGGGAGGAAAAATTGAGTGCAGTTAAGAAAATGCAGATTCAACTCAAGTACTGGGAGGATTTTTCCAGTTGCTGGATGTTGCAGATGGTGGAAGATTCCCTCCAGAAAATATTAGTTCACCTTCATCCTGGCATTTGCTCAGCTCCTCTGAGCAAAGCAACAGCATACAGTAGAATTAGTCAAGGACTCAAGCACGTTTTGATAGAAAAACTCATAGACCATTTCTAGGTTTTTCTCCTGCCTTCCCCTCCCCCCCACCCCTGCCCTTTTTGTTTTAAATGAGAAAAGCAGTTATGTTAAAAACATCATGGGGAATAATTTTGAACTGGCAGAGAGATGGGATAGATGATTGAATAGATTCTTTCCATCTCCACATTTCTTGATCTGTGAACTCACCTTTGGGAAACTTTTCTCATTTCAGACTGAGTTTCACTCCCCCAGGGTTCTCTGAAAAAGGTGGGTTATTTAACCCAAGCTGTATTAACACAACCACTGCACTTTGGCTTTAAGTTAGTAAGATGTTACAGCACTAAGAAACTTTATCACAGAGTGGCTTTTCTGTGATTTGCTTTCTTCTTGAAGGCATCCCCATAATATTTTCTGCTGATGCTTCACACTGCAAGCCCAAGATAGCCTGGGCTGTTAGCTGGAGACATGCTGCTCCACAACCAGCTTGATGTTTGCTACACCAGGTCCTCTGTGACTTCCTTTTGCTTCCTGCCCCATTCCTTACAGGCAGAAAGCTCATGTGATGGACACCAATGAAATATGGTGCAATTTCTGATGAAAAGCTCATCTTTTTGGCCCCCAATGGATGTTCCCCTTGCCAAAGGCTGTTGAGTTACTTGGAAGCCCTGGGAAGCCCTGCAGCTCCATGCTGCTGTGAGCATCACATTAGTACTTAGTGAGCATGGCTGTGTCCTCAACCAGTAATCCCACCTAATGGGTCTCACTGTAATGCAGGGTAACTGGGTAGCAAGCATCCAAGTCATTCTTTTTAATTAAGGAATCAGCAGAGAAGTTCATATGGCATCTAATAGCTCATGACACACTGCAGAGAGCAAGCAGCAAATTAGGAGATGGCCTTTAAAGCATGAAAGGTATGGAGGAGGGAACTGGTGTCCCCAAAACAGTCCGAGGCATTTGATCAGGTGCCTGGGAATGAGCGTAGTTTGTAGGAGTGACAGTCTGGGGGTGTAAGGTTGTCCCCAGCCCTGCACAAGGCTCAGGTTGTTCCACAGCCAGGTTTTCCTCTGGGTTCACTCCCATGCAAGCCACTTCTGTCACAGCACACAAGCGTTGCTTCGTATGGGTTGGTTTCTCCTGGATGCTTGATTTTTCTCCAAGCAACTGCATTTATAGCCTAAAGTCCAGGACCCAGAACAATGTCTGATTTAGTTTACAGAGCAGAGGATGTAAGGAGGAAGTAATGTGGATATCAGTTCAGGAAAAAAAAATAACCTGGAAAAAAAGGCAGAAAAGGACATTCACTCGCTTCAGCTAGAACAGGTTGTCATCACATGGAGCACCATGTGCCCCCAAAGGGGGCAACGTCATCCAGACAGTCCAGTAGTCTACAGTTTTTCTTCTTGTTAAACCCTCGAAATTAGAGAGAGGGCAAATTTATGCAAATAACAGTATGTAACATATAATTCTTCTTGGTGTAAAACTGACTTCTGAGGCCAAGAAACAAGAAACTATTAAAATTTTGGGGAAAAAATTCAGAAAAGTCTCACTGCCTTTGTGTTTGTTTTCAGACTGGAGCTTTGCAGCTCACGGAATGGATCCACTGACCTTTCTCTTGCGTGACCTTCAGCTCCTGCTCTGCCACAGGCAAGTGAGTGCAAGTGAGCTCTGTGGTCCTCCCCAAACCCCGACACACACAGACTCCAGTGATCAGGAAGGAGCCTCTGCTGGTCTTGCCACAGATTTCCTGTGCGGTCTTGGATAGGAAGGTGTCTGTGTGCCTCAGTTTTTCCATCTGTAAAATAAGAATGATATTACACTGCTTCACCAGCACAGCTAAATTTCTGCTTTAAAAGCAGCCTGTGACCTTTGGATGAATGGTGCTAATGAGCTGTTCGCCTTATTTATAAGTATCATTTGGTGTGATAGAAATATTTTTTTTTGTATTGTACACACTGTGTTTATTTTGTGCAAGCAAATGCAGTCCCAATGAAAGTGAGAGACTGAGTATTTTGCTTTCCCACATAACTCAACCAGCATTCCCAAGTCCTGATCTCTAACACCTCTGCTATTGCAGTCCTGGGCCTCTCTTGAGCAGAAACTGCTGATTGTGCCAAATTCTCTGGTGTTTTGTAATGTGGGCTAACATGCGCCGGGGTTTGGATGAGACCAATAGGCTCATTTTCACTTAGGGCTTGTGGCAGCACTGGAGCTGGAGAACACAAGTGAAAGGTCAGTGTATCCCTTCCCTAAGCCGCGCAGCTCCTGTTTGAAAGCAAATAAAAATATCATGTGACTGCTGTGATTTTTTAAATTCTTTAATACTTTATTGCCTTTCTTCCTGCAGAAAGTCAACTTTGTACCAAAAGGAAAGTGAGATGCTGTTACTTTTCTACATTTGCATTGTTTATTACTTGGACAGCTTGCTTGGAATAAGAAGAAAAACTGTAAACCTATTATTCCTCTCATTTTTCTAATTTTGTGTGTCTCAGTCTATGTGTATAGTGTTAGCCAATATTTAGATGGCTTTCTGGAACAAAGCTGGTGAATATGACCATGCACTCTGAGAAATTAAGGTCTGAATAGACACTGACAGGTGATCAAGTTACCACAGCCTAATGAGTATCTCTAGAGAATGATTAAAGTGAGCACTTAACTTGTGTGGGCTGGGAACATCGTGCATATCAATTACTATGGCTTTGTAGATGATGAATAAATTGTTAAACCCCAATAAACTGAGAGTTCGCCATGTCCGTACCCTGAAGGGCATAATGGTATCATATCCCCTTTCTATTTCCAAAGGGTGATCTCAGCTACTCTTCTATGTTCCCTCTACAGTCAGTCAGAGACGCAGGCATTCACAAGGGGGTAGATGATCCCACTTACTTTGTGCTTCTGTTTTGGAATGGTAAAAAGCAAACTCTTTGATGGCTGAAGTTGGTGAGATGAATCCCACACAAAATACTTCCAGTTGCATTATTATCAGAATTCCTGCTCTTGAAGAAGGGTAGCCATGGAGTAGTAGATCCCCCAGATTTGGTTTACCAGTGCTTAAGTCTAAACCCAGATGAGGAGATACAGTATTATAAACCTCAGTAGCTACCTCCAGCAATGAGGACAGCGGACATCCCCCTGCTGCTACTAAATAAAATAATATCAAGGATTATCCCAAGTGCCTCTTCAACTTAGACTTCAACAATAACCACAAGTTGCTTCCCAAACAACTGTAAAACAATCTATATAACCTGGAATCTCATCTATTGTTGTTCTTCTATTAAAAGAGCCACAAATTAGGGAATTCTGGCAAGCTGATAATCTCTGACAAGGTAATCTACTGAAGAATTACAGGGTTCATTAGAATAATCTCCAACACTACTTGTTGACTAAATAACTTCTAGAAATACCTTTCTGCAATCTACAACAGACTTCTTAGAATACATATCACAAGCCACCTGCACATTAGTAATTCTCTGGCTATTGGGTATATCGCTATGTTGTAAATTGACAATCCAGATTGTGATGGCATTAAAACTTGACTTAAATATTCTTGAGTGGGACGTATATACATCTTACCGGCCTGAAGTAAGTAAAGACCTTACTTCCTTTATCCTTACTCATAATTTTACTTTCAATAGCCCAAATTCCTCCAGAATGTGAGTAGAGACATGAGAGTTCAAATGACCTATGTCATGCCAGCCTTTTCATGGGACATCTCTAGAAGGATGTCTAATTTAGTTTCTAAATTCTGGCACTAAGCCCAACCTGTTCTCAAGATAACATATTCATCATTTGAGCTGGATTTCCATACCAATTCCTGCCACAAATTTGATAATCATTATCCTGCTACTGCTCTATCTCTGGGATAGCCTATTCAAGTATCATTTTCCTGGACACTATGGATAACATCAAAAAAGTTAATCCCTAGAATATATACACAGAATATATATGGATTCTATACATTATACATAGCATGTATATACAAAACCTACAGACCAGCTTAGCAACTCAATATACCCATCAAACATCTAGAAAGTTGGTAACGCAGCCAAGCCCTCATATACCATTACCGCCACATTTGCTTTGACAAGAATGCTGTTGCGAACAACCTGATGGTCTAAGAAGGTCTGTTTCTCAGCATGTATACTGCTTGAGAAAGCCATGTCATGTTTTTGAAGGAGCCATCCAAGCACCACATAGGGAATTACTTCAGTACCAAAAGGCAACCCACAAGGACATTTTGTCTCTTGTTACTACGTACCATCACGCCCTGGAACCTATGCAGAATAACACTGAGCAATTGAAACTTAAGCTTATCTTTAGCTATAAACTGCCCTTCAAACCCTTGTCCTAAACCTGATATAAGCTCACTGAAATATATGCAATATGAAATTGGCAGGCATTGAAGGAGATGCGGTATGGAATATATTGCACAGCACTGCATTATCATGCACAAACGAGCAGGCATGGATTTATCATTGTGAGGGGAAGAAAAAGAAGAGCCAGCAAGAAGAAAGAAGAGGGTAGCATGTGGAAAAGATAAGTGGCATTTGTCTGCTGGGATGAAGGTTGTCTTTTCCAAGAGATTAAATGAATCACCTTCTATAACAATATTTGTCTTGAGCAAAATAAAGAGGCAAAACCCACAGAACTTCTTCAGAAGGGAACTGAGGCAAAATCTCTGTGGGCTGCAATTACAGTGTCCATCAGAGTCATTGAGAAGGATGAGGAACTGTCAGCAATCCAGGATGATGAAAGGGAGGAGAACCTGAGGGTTTGCACTGCCATAGCCATGACCATGGAGGAAAGCTTGGAAGAAGCGGCTCAGACCTGTATGGTGAGGCCATGTATCACAAGTTAAAGCCCATCCATTATCAAAGTTTCATGACTTGTTTGCTAAAACTTTACTCAAAGGTATTTTAAAATAGAGAAGACACGTCTCTGCTATGGGGTCTCCTGCAGATTTTTCTAGGGAGAAAGTTTCTCTGCCCCAAAGCTGTCTTCGGTGATACTCAGTGTAGCTCAAAGTATCACAGGAGAACTCTCTGTGTGTCACTTATGCATCACTTCAGTTTTTGGCCATTTTGACTATGTAAAAATTCAGTATGGTGCTGTCACTGAATCTACTCTTGTCTTATTTTGTCCCTAGAAGAACTGTTACTGGGGTGCCAAGTCAGTGAGGAAACATGCCAGCTCCCAACTATTACTGGAAACCATTTTTTAGACATGTAGTTTGGGTTAAATTGACTTGGGTTAAATTGACTTGGATTAAATTATTTACAAAAACACTTATTACCAATACAAAAGGAAGGCTGGATAAATTTAATACACATGAACACTTTAAAGATTTCAAAGATTCTAGTATACATTAAACTTTATGATTTCCACTGTTTCATACCCACATGCTGGCTGACACACCTACGTGTTATATTTTAATCTTCTATCACTAGAATCTCTCATACTTATTTTGATTCTACTTTCCAAAGTTACCTTTGCATAAAACTTAATAAATCCCTAAATTCTGGTACCGCTAAAATGACTAAAAGTATGTCCATGAGCTGTATCTTATTAAGGCAAACATAAAAACAAAATGGAAATTTTTTAGTGTAAGCAGTTTTCGACTTCTAAATGAACAAGGAAAGGCTTGAAAATTTTTAAGTAGTAAAATATCTCTATGTTTTCAAAACTCCTTACTTAAAAAAAGCTTATCATATCAGCCTTAAACTTTCCAAAAATATTCTTCTTTGCCAAGAGACCACACGTGAAGTTTCAGGTGGAAAAAAATTTGGCTTAAAAAAGAAGAAGAAAAAAATATTGGGTCTTAGAATAAAAATCAACATGGAACTGCTACTGTAGTTCCATTATAAAGACTCATAAAAAACATTTCCAGTTGCTCTCCAGTAGGTCTGATTTCCATAAGTAAAGCCCCACTTTATTTCTTCCACAGTTTCTTATAGGTCTTTAAGGAGCTATGAAAACTCTCTTGCCAACAGGGAATTTCTTGCAGAAATAAAGTATCTTAGGAAACATTTTTTTTTATAGATCTGGAAACATATTAATGATTAAAGGCCTGATACTTCAGAGCTGAGTGTTTGCAGTTTCCATTGGCTTCTGTGGGAATGACAGATGCTGGGCACCTTTTCATATTAGATATAAAATCTGCATACCTCAACTCTGTGATTGCACCAGGCTTGTGAAAAAATTCAGTGCTTGATCTCCAAACAGTACGAGGCAGGTCCCCATATTCAAACCCAAGAGTTTCAAATTAATGATTCAGGTCCTTAAGATCATGGGAAAGACTTAAAATTAATGAGCTTTTTCAGTTTTTATGTGATTTGTGAGTTTAAACTTTTTTTTTTTTAGCATAGGTTTCTTGCCTTTTAGGTTTTCTCTGCAGGAATCTGGGCTGGAAATTCACTTTTATTTAGAATTGAGCAAGGTTTTTCCTGCTACCACCCATCTCCTGCAGCTGGGGCTAAAGAGAGATGTCAAGCATTGCAGGACTTGTTATGGGACTATACAACATGGCCATGGTGAGGTTACATGGTGAGGCTAACTCATCTTCCCGCTTCCAGGTCTGACAACATGCTCCTGCCCATCTCGGCAGGGCTCCATGGTGCTGCCTTTGCTTTCTCAGCACTTAGCTGGGGACACAGGATCAGAGCAGAAAAAAAGATCTGTGGGAGGCAGAGCTGCAGCTGCTGGAGGAGCTTATTTTATCTGTCAGCAACTGTACGTGAACCCTCTCTACTGCAGGATAAAATCTGACAGAGAGGCATAAGTCTCGACAGAGAAAGTTTTATGTACATTAAAGTCCCCATCAACCTGTCAATTCATAAATGGCCATATGCAATGTAAGTGATGATTTCAAGTGATCCAAAAGAAAGCATTTAAAAACCAAATGAACCTACCCACTACACCAGATCTACACCAAAGCTTCTTGATAAGTTAAACTGTTTTTAAGTCACAGAGATCAGCAGCAAAAGCTCTGACTGCCAAAAGGCATTTTAGACATTCAGCAGATTTCCTATTAAAATGTAAGATAAGAAACCATCAAAATGTACATAAAAAAGACCCCAGTCAACTGTGCAAATTTTGTTGATGAATCAAGGAAACCATGTCCCATTTGTGGGAGTGCTTCCAGGGCCTTCTCCCTCTCCTTCAGCTTTTGTGCTTTTGTGTTTATGGCAAAAACAGTTTACAGTTGAACAGCTACATTCAGCCTGCAGCCCAATAGCAGCTCCTTCTTATGGAAAGATATTTATTATTCCTACTGCCTTTAGTTGCCTGGTTAATCTGTATAGCCAACAACTGTAATCCACATAATCCCATGGCCCTTTCACTTGTCCTTTATTGACCAGACAGGTATTTGTTATGCTGCTTCTTGTGTTCTTCCCTACAAGGAGGCTGTCAGCTCTTCCCACATGAGGATTTCCTGCTATATTATACGTTTACACAGTGCTGGCACAATGGAGCTGCCTGCTTTAAGCTTCCAAGGGCTACTGGATAGAAAAAAAACAAATACCCCTGACGTCACCCTAGCAATTTGCTAAGGTCCATTTGCTTATCTATGTCATTAAACCTGCAGATGGCAGGGAAATAGGGAGAAAAGTTATATTTTGTTTAAAAAGAGTAAAAAATCAGCCATTATGAGGAACCAGTCACCATCTTTTTCACAGTGCTTTCTGACCTTGGGTGGTCTTCTTCTGGGGAAGTACTGCAAATAAACTCTAGTTTTTCAGACTTGAAAATCAGCTTTATCAGAGAATCATAGAATGGTTTAGGTTGGAAGGGATCTTGAAGATCACCTAGCTCCAGCCCCTCTGCCATGGGCTTCTCCACTAGACCAGGTTGCTCCAAGCCCCGTCCAACCTGCTTTTGAACACTGCCAGGGAAGGGGCAGCCACAGCTTTCTGTGCCACTGTCTCACCACCCCACAGTAAAGAATTTCTTCCTAATATCTCACCCAAATCTGCCATCTTTCAGTTTAAAGCCATTACTTCTTGTCCTATTTCCACGTGTGCTTATGAAAATTCCATTTTCAGGTTTCTTGTAGGCCCCCTTTAGATACTGGATGGCTGCTATAAGGGTATGCTCTATGTATTCTGTAAGGGAATGGCAATTAAGTCAGCATCTTATATTTCCTCAGAACCTTATCGTCAATATAAGACACCTACTTAATTGTGTCACTCAAATCACATTCTGATTGTGAGTAGAAAATGTCATTCTTTATTTACCTGCATTTCTGTACCACTGAGGGCATAAGAGGTATCTACTCCAGTGATAGGTCCGTATGAATATGTGCTGTAGACCTACACAAAGAATAAATGGCTGTGTCTATTTGTCAGGCTGCTGCTAGGAATGGCCTCGTATTATTTGGATTAGCTTCAGATAAAAGCCTAAACATCTGGATACTTATAAAAATCATCCAGAGCTCCTGGATATTGAGGCTCTTCTCTCATTCCTTTGGACGTGTATGTGAAATTGTCAGTGGGCACAGAAGTGCTGTAGCATGAGGGATAATCAGCCAGTGGACAGAAATAGGAATCAGATGTCTTTCAAATAAAACTTGCCTCTCTACCAACAATCCTCCAGCGAATCTCCCACACCTGTGGATGAGGGGTTATGCTGCTGTTACTGCCATTCAGAACTCTTTTAATGCTGGATGTATTTTTAAAAGACAGCTCTTGCAGCTTATAAAGCAAGGTTTTGGCTTTGGCTAATGAAAAGCATTAATGTACTGTGGGAGGTGGAGAGAGAGAAAGATTATAATTAAATCTCTACACTCCTCTCCTGTCTCTAAGGGCTTGGATAAGAAACAGTTCTGCTGGGCAGCTGAATTCAAGCTAAATAAGATAGCTGGGGGAGGGAGCCTTCTTGGTGGTTTCATATAGGCTTGCACATGTGGTAGGGCCAGGGAACATTTCTGATGAAAATAAAATTGTTCTGGGCTCAATCCAGCTGAAAATACCGACAGCCTGCCGGGCCCTGCAACTTTCATGAGGTTGCAGATCCTGGCTCCTAGCAGGAAGCTTGGCCCAGCTGCTGTGGAAGGCCCAGCAAGCAAAACAATAACTTTAAGCCTGAAAGTTGCACATCCAATTGGGAGAGGCGGGAGGACTTGTGCCAACACGCTCCCTCTCTCCCAATCCCGCCAGAGTTGGGCTCCCTCATGTACCTTCAATCCCCCTGACCCACACCATGCAAGCACAGCCAAGAAGTTGCTTGGTAGCCCGAAGTTAGAGACAATTGCTCCTCTGCTCATAAAACAGGGCTGGTGGGTCTTGGTATCTCACAGGCTGGTGGTGATAACTGGTAATGGCCTCCTGCGGGACGAACATGATTCTCCCCTCATCTCCCTGTGGTTTTTTACTATCAGCCTCTCTTGAGTTTGATTCATCCTCAAAGAGCAAATGTTTTGTTGAAATTATTTATGACTTAATTTATATGGTGCCCTTTATGTACATCTCAGAAGGGTTTTTATAACAAGCAGGTTTGAAACAATGTAGGTGCCACATGCCAGAAAAATACAGCTATTGAAAATAGAAGACTAAAAGGTACCAAACAATGTTTTAAAACATCTGAGGGAATTTCATATAAAAACTTTTTCTGGGGTGAAGGGGCTGTCGGGTTCCACAGTTTTGGACTGTTAAGAGATGCCTATCATGCACTTTCAGGCTGAGACAGGATACTGAACCTATGGTAGGCAATGTAAAGTAAGCCCATAAGCTTGGTCAGCTGTTAGAGACATGGGCAACAAAACTACTTTAAACTCAGTGCTGCAGAAGTAATTCCTGCAGCTGTCTGGATCTGACTCAGCTCTGCATCTTCTCAGCTTTTTGCATCTCTTCACCATAAAATCACTGGTGGGCCAGAACTTCTCCCATCAGGACAAGGTGGCCTGCTCCAGGAGCAGAAATAGGGGAAAAATGAGCAGAGTCGGTTCAGCTTTCTGACACGCAATCAAATCCAGCTCTGTAATTGTGCTCTAAGCTTCTTTTAAAGGGGAAGGAGAAAAGTTCCTACCAACACACAACTCTGATCCTGGCAACTCTGTGCCTTCTTTGGGGTTTTACTGACCTAAAGTAATCCAGAGGAACACAAAAGCCCAGAGCCACCGTTTGGGTTTTTTCGGTTTTGGTTTTTCTTTTTTTTTTTTTTTTTATTTGTTTGTTTGTTCAATTTTTTCCTTAAAAAAACTTGGAAAGAGTGATCACAATCACAGAAAACATGGAATATAATAAAATGAAAATTATGTTGAAGTAAAACAGGACTGTTACTTAATGCCCCTTAATGTCTCTTTAATCACTCATTAAACCCTTGTACCCATGGCCATTTCATGTGATTTAAACCATCAGTAATTAGTTCCCATCCAAAAAGTACTTAAACACATGCTTTAATTCTGCGTATCTGAAGATCTCTACTGAAGTCACTGTGAGAGCTGACATCCTGAGATGTTTCCTGCGCACTTGCACACCACACCGAAGCGTGCATTTTCCCATTCCAGGACTGAAATGAATCTTTTTTCTGTGACTATGGAGTTAACTTGAAAATTCGCCCCCACGCAGACGGCCTGACACTCTGTTTTTTTGGTTCAAGTGAAGCTTACTCAAATATTTCAGTTGCAGTTGCAGAGCACGCCTAGTTCTGTACTTGGGAAGTCACTAAGAATTTTGCTCTTGATTTTGGTGTATTCAGGACCAGGCCTCAGCAAGCACTAGAAGTCAAATAAGTTTGTGTGGCCTGTGTTTTCAGAGGTCCTCATCATCTTGGGCTACCAGATCAGTCTCCTTTTAGAAGCATAGATTTCAAGAGTAGATGCACTCATTCCATACATAGATAGGCATACATTATTACTTCTATTTCATCAGAATTGTGCAAGCGTGTTAGGTGATCAAAGCATGACCCAGTATTATTTTAAAGATGGAAACTTTTGCTTTTCTCCACCACTGTCTTTGTTGAACTAAGCCAAGACAACACTTGTATCAGAAACATATGTAGATGTATAATCCAAATGACACGGAGCCCTGTTAAGCTCAGAGAGGGACTTTACTCTCAGTAATAGAAAAGTGACTTCTCTTCAAGGAAAAATACATCCCTCTGATCTTACACCAGGCAGATGTACTTCTTCTGAGAAGGTAGAAAAGGTCTGTTAGAACTTGTGCTCTTCAGTGGGACCTCTATCTGTGTAAGTGGGGCTGTTTAATCTGAAGATGCATGTACGTACCTTCATAATGGGAGCTATTCTTCTCCCCCTAAGTGCAACATATGGATTTAGACATGACTGCATTACATATAAAAATGTAATAAAATGTTTTGCCTGCGAACATGCAATAAAACACACTTTGTTTTATGAGAGGATATTCGTGTGTAATCTGATTCTTACATTATAACATGTTTCAAATGTAGTATAAATGCTCTCTCACTTTGAAGTGATAATCTGCTTATCAGGAAGATTCACGGGATAAGACTAGAGCCCTCTGCTCCTGCAAATGTAATCTTAAACCAGGCTTGAGCTTTCCAATTGTGCTCAGACCTGGGGCTCACTGTTTTGCACAGCACTCCACATAATCTTGATAGCTTTGCTTGGGAAAGACCCAGGACCAAGGCACATCCACACCAGGTCTTTGACCTGCTGTCTAGTGAAGGGGTGGCTAACTTTAAACAAACACTATGAGAAAGCCACATCTCCCTCCAAATCTCATTCAGCAGCTGTTTTTCTCTGCAGTGCCTGCCTTCATGCATCGCACTGGGAAGCAATATGTTGTATCCAGATGGTCCAGAGGAGGATCTGAGAGTCCCCCTGCCTTGGGTCAGGGCAGTTGGCAGTATTTCAGAACAAATAAAAGCTGCCACATGATGGAGTCCGGACCATTCGTAAAAACACAGTGCAGCAGGACATGGGTGTGATATGAGCAGAAAGGGACAATGTAGAAAAGG
Source organism: Psittacus erithacus (assembly GCA_009867235.2). Lineage (NCBI taxonomy): Eukaryota > Metazoa > Chordata > Aves > Psittaciformes > Psittacidae > Psittacus > Psittacus erithacus. The sequence continues at coordinate 27,270 of WYDI02004551.1, forward strand.
AGGGGAGCAGTAAGAGTGTGAACACCACGTGTCTGATGTAAATCCTGTGTAGAAGGACACATCATCATGCAGAGAAAGAACTTAACATTGCAGTGACTCAGGCAGCCTCTCAGAGCAGGCATGGCAGTTTATGCTGTACATATGCATAGAAAGGCACAGAAATGCACATGACAGCATTAACGACAGACTTCCACAGAACAGTAAAAGGGGTTGCTTTTTCCATCTTAAAAATAATTTCTTTATTGTTGTGGTGGTACACAATGACACTGTTCTCTCAGTGTTTAGGTATTGAATTCTCCTTTTTCAGAGGGGACTTAAACTTGAGTGACCTGTGCTCCCACCATCTACGTACTGAGCACTTTTTGTTATTTGTGCTTTTTGGAGAGATTATGCTCCCATGATTTGTATAAATAGTTTGCCTTCTTAGAGGGGATTTCATATGATCCCATGATCCCATCACTTAAGTACTAAGATCCTCCTTGTTAGAGGTTACTTTAACCACCATTTACACACTCAGCCCCACAAAATAGGTCTTTTCCTACCAGTGTCAAGAAAGTTAGCTTTTTTTAGAGTGCTCTTCTGCTCTGCAGTTAGATCACACTTGAGAAGCAACACTCCTAATGTTTATAGCATCCTCCCGTGCCAGTAGCATGCTAAGCAACACCCAAAGCCGAGGGTGGATGTGGCCATGGGTTTTGCAGCTCTGTGTGTGGCTGTGAATCCCAGAAATCAGCATGAGTGCAAGGAGATAGGACTGGGCACAGAACAGTGATGGCATCCTAAATTACTTCAATGAGTTCCTTAAATAATACATGTCCAGGCAAAAAACAAAATCATCACCACTGAAAACTGATACAATGAAAAGAATTAACTTTGCAATTTGTATGTCCTTCTCATACCTTTCCTTTTTGTCTCCATAATTTCACATTTATGAAGTCCATGTACTTTGTATGCAGTTATGCTGTTAATATAAGATAAAAAGCTTTTGTTTAGGGTGTTCAGGCAAATGAACTTTACACAGAATAAATATTAGAACAGTTTCGTGTGGAGAAAGATTCTTGCAGACATCACAGGTCAGAAAGAAAAGCCAGTAAAAATAATAGTGAGAAAAAAGGGTTCTTAGAAGACATTTACTGAATGGACCAAAACACTTCAATTACACAAAAAAGAAAAATAGTGAGAAAGGTGACTTAGACTAAAACAATAGTAACAGCATATGAGATGTGGCAGGTAAAAGATGATGCAGACGCAATGTAGAAAAACAATAAGGAAAGTAAAGAAATAAGAAAATAAACAGGCCTGTTAAATACCTGTCTTTCCATTGAAAAATTGTATAGATAGATCATGAAGATAAAAAGTTCGATGAGTGCTATGGGCATCTCAGTGTTTACAGATGTTTTTTCTCAACATTTCTAAGAAAAACATAGCCATTGACATTTGAAATAAATCATTCAATGAGACACTTCACAAGTAGCAGGAGGCACATGCAGCTCACACTAGTAATACAGAGCAATTTACCTACAGATGTTGTTAAAAGTCACCTGCACCAGGGGAAGATGTATTTGAGGTGACCTTTGTCTTTATATTTAAGAGATGCTTAAGAGATTTTAGTATATCAGGATAATTTCAGAAAAATGAGAAGCTGTATTTGGTTTGGGTGGCAGGGTTTTTGTAGCAGGGGGCCCATAGGAGTGGCTTCTGTGAGAGGCTTCCAGAAGCTTCCACCGTATCCAATAAGGGCAGTGCCAGTCAGCCCCAACACGGATCCACCACTGGCCAAGGCTGAGCCCATCAGCGACAGTGGTAGTAACTCAGGGATAATGTGCTTAAGAAGGGGGAAAAACACCTGCACAACAACCTGCAGTGGGAGAGAGGAGTGAGAATATGTGAGAAAAACATCCTGCAGACACCAAGGGCAATGCAGAAGGAAGGGAGGTGCTACAGGTGCCAGAGCAGAGATTCCTCTGCAACCCGTGGTGCAGCCCATGGTGTGGCAGATATTCTATTGCATACCATGGAAGACCTCACACCAGAGCAGGGGGATGCCTGCAGAAGGCTGTGACCCTGTGGGAAGCCCAGGCTGGAGCACGCTTCTGGCAGGACTGATGGGTCCCATGAAGAGAGGAGACAACACTGGAGCAGGTTTGCTGCAGGACTTGTGACCCACTCTGGTGCGGTCTATTCCTGAAGGACTGCACCCATGGAAGGGACCCACACTGGAGCTGTCTATTCCTGAAGGGCTGCACCCTGTGGGAAGGATTCATGCTGGAGAAGTTCCTGGAGAACTGTTTCCTGTGGGTGGGACTCCGCACTAGAACAGGGGAAGAGCATGAGGAGTCCTCCATGGAGGAGGAAGTGAGCAGCAGAGACAACGTGTGATGAACTGACTGAAAACCCTATTCTCCATCCCCCTATGCTGCTGCTGGGGAGAGGAGGCAGAGAAAATCAGGAGTAAAGTTAAGCTTGGGAAGAAAGGAGGGGTGAAGAGAAGGTGTTTTAAGATTTGTTTTTATTTCTCATTATCCTACTCTGACTAGATTGGTAATAAATTAAACTCATTTCCCTAAGTCGAGCCTGTTTTGCCCTTGACAGTAGCTGGTAAATGGTCTCTGTCCTTATCTTGTCCCACAAGCCATTCATTGTATTTTCTCTCCCCTGTCCAGCTGAGGAGAAGAGTGATAGAGCAGCTTTAATGGGCACCTGGTGCCCAGCCATGGTCATCCCACCATGGGAGATGTTGACATTGAGTGAAGATTCATGAGAGCAAACAGGTAATTATAAACGAAAGTAACGAGAGGGTCCCTCATCTGACAGAAATTTTAGGAAAATAAAGGAGAATCTGAAATGGCATTCATCAGTGGGAGGAGCAGATGAGTGAATTCTATTCCATTTGCAGTTCCAGACTTTAAATGGTTCTAGATTCATGAGATGCTAAAAAACCCCACAACTAATTGGAAAAATCATTTTATTTGATCCTAAAAAATACATTTTATTGGGTATTCAAATATAAAATGCTCTTACAATAGAGCTGAAGCAAATTTTTAGATTAAATATTTCAGACTGAAAAATTCAAATATTCAGGTTTTTGAATGTCAACCCAATACTTTTCATCTCTTAATTTCACATTCTTCTTCTACCCATAAATATGTAGACACACTTCTTTTCAGCTGAAATAATTTGAGAAAATTAACATGATTTCAGAAAATATATCAGTTTATTTCAATTTGCATTTTTCAGTAGAATAAAGAAGAAACTTTCCACTGATCTGTAATAAGGAAATAACAGGTGACAAAAAATTGCCTGTCAAGATGGTTTATAGAAAAATAAAGTATGTTAAATAAATGTGTCTGATGATGAAAGGCAGTGCATAGATGTAAAACACTTACCGAATGCTACTCAGTTTAATACTAAAACATGCACCTATATAGCACTGCAAAATACAGAAGCTGTGAAGCAGGTCTGGAGTAGGTGAAGAATCAAATAATTGGCAGATCCTAAACCAGCACTTTTATCAGAAAATCACCTGATAATGGAAAAAAATCTACAGAAATTTACAACAGAAATCTTTGCAAATTAATGCTGGTGATGATGCTATTCTGTTTCTATTGGTAATCTAGACAGGAATGTAAATTAGTAGTGAAAATGTCTTAATGACATAAAACCTGTTAGAGTGGTACAGGACTGTGAGGGCTGGGCAGGTGTGCAAAATTATATGCACTTATCATACAAAAAGCATGTGTTTTAATACTGGCAAACCCCAAAAATCGGCGTGTGACACCAAGGAAGACAAGGATGGGGACAGAGTCTGGGGCTCAGGAAGGCAATGCCTCTGAGAAGGACTTGGGACTCATGAGCAAGGAGTTACATTAGAGTTCACACTGCAATGCTATGGCTAAAACAAGTCCTAGATGTAAAAAGAGAGGAGCAACCAGTGGAAATACAGATATAATTTTACATTTGTACATAGCTGCAGGGACATAGATGTTGGAACATTATGTACAGTTCTGGTCATCCCATATTCTTAAAAAGATGTTGAAAAACTGAAGAAGATGCAAAAAATTTGCCAGGAAAAATATTCCAGTGCTGGGGGAGAAAAAAAAAGGTTCTGCACAGCTCAAGACCTAAAGACCTGATCAAAAAAATGAAGAATAAGTAATCTGAGCATGTCATGAGTGCTTTCATCACAATAAACCACTCTAGGGCTAAAGTGGGGAAAGATACTGTGATGAGCAATGGAGAGTAAAAATGAAATGAATTCACAGAAGAAACAAAACAAGTGTTTTGGAAAGCCAAAGTAATTTAAGTTATTGGCCCAGAAGTCTTCACCTTATGACTAGGTGTTCAGATGGAAGACTGTAATTTAGGGAAACTCCTGATAGACAACACGATATGGAAGTAACTCGATTAAAAAAATAAAAGCAAAAAAAAAAAACCCAAAAAACCCCCCCAAAAGCCCAACAACAAGAAACCCACAAAAAACCACAAACACAAACCAAGAACAAAACATGGCCTATTTCATCCTGGGAAAATTGGTCCTGATGATATAATAGCCTTTCTGGGCACACCGGTATGACTCTCTGACTCTATTTCTATGGATAACACTTTGTGGAGCAGTCCCAAGTCTTACTGCACATCCAATTTACCTTTCTGGCAGAGAACTGAGAAGAGAGATAGTTGTGTGGCTCTTGCCAAAGCTAACGATAGGTGTATCTTACACAAGACAAAGACCTGCTTGCAGAGAAATTTAAGCCAAAATGATGTCTAAGTGCAAGCAGACAGTAAGTCATAAACACCCTGGAGCCCGTTTTACCTTTGGTTCCTCGCTGTTGTTGCATGGTTTTAAATGTTGGGATGGTTGAATTTTAGGGCTGCTGTGCCTCTCCATATGCACGTCTGTACCTCGGCATTTTTAGTGCCCCATGGTATTGTGAAGATAAAAGTTTGGTGATGTTATTGTCTCCCTTCTGTAAGGAAGCCATTATCCCTAAAAGCTCATTTAAAACTATCTCTGTGGGATCCTCTGCATTGATTCCTAGAGGCTTTAGTCAGTGTGTTTCAAAGAGACACAGCAACAACCTCACAGAACCTGTATTTGTATCTGCAGTGGTTTGCTGTACCCAGAGCTCTCAGCGCAATTCGAGTTACCCACTTCAGAGAGGCCAGAGTCTTCAAAAGGTTTTATTTCCTACACCCATACTTCCTAATTTGGAGTCTTGAAAACAATTTATGCAATCCAACAACACAGAAAAGGATTTGGGGATTGAGTCTAAAATGATTCAGAATTTAACCCTTAAAAATCCTTATTCATTAAAGGGTTGGAATTTTCTTTTTCTTAAGAGAACTGCCAACCCTCATTTCTTTTAAAAAGTCCTGGAAAGCATCAATTATGTGCTTCTATTACAAAATAATGTTGATTGTACAGACACCTGTGCTTAGTGCTCCATCCCAGTATTCGGCCAACATGAAAACTCAGATAAACAGCCCTATTAAAATCAATGGGAAAACTTGCCTGGAGAGGTGCTTCACTAAGTTAAAAAGTGTCATCGTATTTCAAAGTGAAATTTTGCAGGCCATTGATCTAGAATGTGAGCTAGTTCCACTGGGTATTTTGGAAAATCAGAAACAACATGTTTATTTAATTTAGAAAAATTATTTCCATCCAAGACTGTTTCTCAAGAAGCAGTCCTGACAGCCTAAAACTTGCAAACTTGCTACATATACATGCCAGGCATAACATAAAGATGAATAGCTCAATACTTTGTGATATGAAATCTCGCTGAACAAGTATTTTATATTGGATTGTAACATATCTTGAAAAACCTTCTAGTGTCCTGGAAAAATAATTATAATTTTAAAGAGATGGTAATATTACACAGTAATTAGAAAATGTTTCAATAAACTGTAAAGATTCTTTCTAACAATTTTCATACTTCATCCTGGAGTGATTATTTATGTTGCTTTTTTTAAGGTTTACATTAAAAAAAAATACAGTATTAAAAAATAAACTTTTCAAAATAGTAAAACATTGCAGTTCTCATGCCAATAGGAAAAGCCAAGGACATTAAGAATAAAGGTGACATCCCCAATCTAGATTTTGACCCCAGCTAAGTAATTGTGATGATTCTGGCTTCTTTTGGTCTCCTGAGGAAAATGGATGAAACCCTTCTCCCAAACGCTGAAAAGGTACACCTGACCTAAATTCTTCCAGATTGCAGACTGAAAAAGCAGAAACCCAGGTCTGTAAACTGTCCTTATGTCTGCGTTGTTACATAAGGCAGAGTACACTTTGCAGAAATAACTAAGTGAATTATGGACAGTGTTAGTCTGAAAAGTGTTCAGTCCTGTTACTGCCTGCTGTAAAGGAGCTTCACTGAGGTTTCTTTTCTACACTTCACTATTTTCTCCTTTGTGCTTTTTAAGTATATCTTAAACTTGAAATTTAAAAAAGGTTATTGTAAGGATAGAACAAACAGGCAGAAAGTACCCAGGTGGAAGCAAAATTTAACTACAAGTCAGAAACTCCAGTTCCTACCTCCCTGGGAACATAAGATCAGTCGCATTTTGCCCTGAACCAGATATTCTGTACGAAACATTCAACAACAAACAAAAAAATTCCTGTGATTCTTCACCAGAATATTCTTCCAGGAGTCATGGCTTAGAGACTTTCTGTATTGGGGTTGATGCCTTTTTCCTTCCTTTCACCTGATGCCTGCTCTGTGCATTTGACGCCCTCTCCTTCCTTCAGGTTCTTACCCTGGGTGAGAATGAAAGAGCTGTTCTTATTCACTTTCTCCACCTCTGTCATTCACAGATTCAGCATTTCCATTCAAAACTCAGAGGTTTTCATGGTGTAGACCAGAATGGAATAATTGGACAGTTCAGTAGAGCTAAAATTGGATGTTATATTTACAATTAAGTGCCAAGGTTTCAGTAAGATGCTTGTGAAACATTCCTGTTTTGTAAAATTAGATATTTTCTGATAGAAAACCTGTCTTCTGGAAAATTTTCAAGCTTTTCTGGGTTCTATGTTACATTTTTGGCTCGAGAAGCTAAGTCAGGGCTCTTTATTTTAATACAGGGTATCAGAATTTATTATCAGAAGTTTCACTGACATGAAGGAGAAATTTCACTGACATAAAGGAAAATATTTGGGCCAAGGTATTCATTGTTATAAAGACTATTACCAGAACTTTCACACTGCAGTCATAACCACATATTCATGCAGACTAACTAAATGAAATACAGATTTTGAGTAAACAAGGGTAGAATTTTTGGCTAATACACGCAAGGCAATATCTTTCTGGAGTTTGCCTTTTATCAGTTCAGGTTGTTCATCTGTGACTAGAGATATTTTGGACACTTAACTGTCTGCTTATAAAAAGAAGTTTGCTTAGAAATGAGGGGGGCCAGTGGGCTGCCAGAGATTTTGCCATCTTTCTTATGGAGCAATCTCAGAAAAGAAATGGCAAAGAAGGCAATTTTATGTTTGGGATCTGTATGTTTCCTAAGCCCTGCTTCAGGTTGCTCAGGCATGTTTTTCATGTACTTTTTCACCAGCCCTCCTGCCCTGTTCAGCAGTGAGACCACATTTTCCCTGCTCTTCCCTTTGCTGCTGATAGATTCTACCTGGGGAAGCCTTTACTCATCATCTTTCAGGTGGGCTCTGGCTTTCCTAACCCAAGTCCTGCATACTCAGACAGTATCTCTGTATTCCTCCTGGGTTGTCTGTCTTTTCTTCTACTTCTTCAATTAAAGTTCAAAGTTTAAACTTCAGGTTTCTTTTAAACACTATAGGTAAACCTTGTAAAGAGGCAAGAATGAGTGACAAGCTTAGGCATGGACCACATTTCTTGAGTGTTGATGTCTCCTGTCATATACTATTGTCCAGCTAAGGAGTGACAAACATCAAAAACTTAGCCCAGAAACACCATTCGAAGCTTCTGTATGGAGGCTTGGAGACTGCAAGGACTCCAAGACTTCACTAAAATTACGGCGTGTGATAGGTCAAACACAAGATTAAGAAACCTTGGAATATTTTATATGGATACAGGCTGGGAAATATGGACTATTCCTAAAAGGTCTGGCATTAAACATGGCATCAGTTATTGTGACTTTAGCTCATAAATAGGGCAAGTATTGTTCATGCTTCCTTATTATTAGATATGCAAGATAATCAGGAAGAAAACTGAACCCCATGTGGGAACACTGAATATTGGTTTATTCTCCTTGAAGCTGATGTTTAAAGAAAGAAAATAAAGGGGATAAAAAGATAATTTTATTTCACTAAAAAAGCTTTGGGGTTTTGTTGATTCTGTTCTTGTTTTCTTTTAATCCTCATTCCAGTGCATTGCAAAACCGATTTTTTTCAGAAGTATTCCGAGAGAGAGACAGGTTTTACTACCTGCTTAATGCACACTGGAACAGCTGATTATACTAGGAGGGCACAGACACCATTTAAGTCTCTTTCTCAGAGTCTGGGGGCAGGACTCAAGTCAAGTCTCTGAAACCCCACCTGAGCGGCTGCACCAAGAGATGCCTTCTGCGGCAGTTGTCTCCTTTCTTTGGAGAGGAGTTTGGCCAGAAGCTTCTGAACAGAAGTTTTGTTGAAAAAGACATAGCTTTAAGAATTATTTTGGTTTCAGAAAATAGGCATTTTCCAATTAAAACACATGCTGTGGACAAATGTTTCTGCCTTGCTCCAAGGCTGGGTATTTTCAAAGCCTGGAGGTGTTCATGAAGATGGAAGGTGCTACATGCAGGTGGAGAGGGCCCATCATTGCATAGGACTGCATGGCACACACAGGAGATGCAACAACAGGGATGAGCTCAAGCCAGGGCTTTTTTTGTCGTCATTGAGAATTGCTCAGAGCTCATTTGTGCTTGAACACAGTGGTTTGTTTGTGGGAAGATTGCTGGACTCCTTCTGTTGTTGTCCTGCCTTGAATGCTTGGGAAAATGAAGGACAAGAATATGGGAGTGTGGCATGGTGAAACTTCTCCAGGAGAATGGCTACCTATCCAAAGGATTAAGTGAAAGTTAGCTTTTCTACAGAAGTCTAAGTCTGGAGATGTGCATGCTGATGGAATAGCAAATTCCTATTTTGCAATTACATCTAGGAAAATAAATGTTTTCCATTTGCTGCTTCCACTCTCACTTGCCCAGCCTGGGATAAAGGTCTTGTTCATTTCAACCTGAGAGATGGAGGCTTGGGGGGATAATAGGAGCTTTACAAATGAAAAGAAAGAGATGGGAGTGTGAGGAGAAAGGGTAAGGGGGCTGGGAGGAGGTAAGAGTCCTGGCACAAATATTTAAGTATTCAAACTGTTGCAAAACGAGGCCTAGTAGGAATAGAAGTAATGAAAATACAGACCCTGTGGTTATTTTTTGTGCTGCTTGTGAAGATAGGAGGTTAAAACAGGGAAACGATAAGTGAAGAAGAGTTATGAGCAGTGAAGACAGAGGTGTCCAGGCGCTGGTACACACAAATGCACTGGGCAGTTGGCCTGGGCCCATTGCTGAGCCAAGACTCTGGCCAACTTTGCTTTATTTTTTTTCTTTTTTCTTTTTTCTCTTTTTTCCTTTCTTGGAAGAAAAGGAGTGAGGTTAAGCTGCCCAGGGAAAGCAAAGCTACCATAGCCTTTTGTGGCCTGTAAGCAGAGTACAGACTGTCATTGTCAGGCTGTGTAACACAGTCCACTTTTGTTGTTTACTTGCAGCAATGGGTGGAAGGAACTGCTCAAAATCATGTTGGGTGACAGGAAGCCAGGAGAAGGGCTCTCAGGGGAGGAGGGTCCACTGTCTTTCTGAACTTTCACTTTTGATTTTCAGCTGAGCTGGAAACACTATTCTTTATTGTTATATTTTTTTAATGCCTGGACCTGAGGCCAGATCTTCAGCTGGGATAAATCAGCTCCTCTTCCCTGTAGCCAAGGAAGGTAGGAGGATGCACAGAGATTCAGGATGCGACCCTCCTTGTTTAGAGACCGAAGCACTTCTTTTCCTTGGTAAAAATCAGACCACCACATTTATGTACTCAATCATCAAGTACGTGAACATTTTTCAAAAGCACAACTTCCCAATGACCCAAAGTGCCTTTAAATAAAGAAGTGCTGTTGGACCTCAGTAGTGTGAAAGGAGCGGTTGAAACCCCTGTCTTGCCCAGCTGTTAAACCTGTGTTTGATTTCTGAAAAACCTATAGAGAAAAAGGGTTAAAGGAGACCATACAAGAAGTAGAAGAAATAAATTGAATGCACATGTGCAATCATTATTCATACTAATGTTCCCTGTATTACTTCATAACACAGCTGTATACACAAAAAAACAGTCCAGTTTGGTTTCTTCCTATTCGAATCTTATTAATTTCTGTTTAATGGAACACAAATGTTTGGCTTCTTCATTTTGACGAATGCAGCTTCGTAGTGTATTTGTTAAGCATTAGCTATCGTGGTTGTGACCATCTAATACAAATGTCTCTGGGCCTTTCATGGCTCCTGACAGGACATCTTTTGAGCATGACAGTTGCCATGGGGACGGGTGCAATGCCTATTTGGAAGGAAAATTGGGAGCAATGCTCATTACGTCAAATACTACATCGGGGAGGGAAGAAGGAGAATGTTTGCTTCTTGTGCTGATACTTCGCTGCTTGTTTTACCCACCACCCACACACTTTCACAAACAATATCTCTTTCAAATGCAGAAGTCAAAGTTTGCATCTCCTATCATTCCAGCTGGAACAGGCAGGGGCTGTGTGAAATCAATATCATCACGCGCAGGGCTGGGGCACTGCCTGGCTGACTCTATCTGTCACTTCATAACACAGCAACACTGAGCCCTCTCAGTTTTCCCCTCCTCCTTCCCTCGGCCAAAGGCTTCTCTCAGCTACTCGGGGCACTAGGGGACACCAGGGTGGCGCAGGGAGGGTGCAGCTGCGTATAGCTAACCATTTTACTCAAAACCAGCAGATTATTGTGGGTTGACGCTGGTGAAAGCAGGACTGGTGTCTGTGCGATCACAATTTCTACAGATATCGTAAGTGGCAATAACAAGCACAAAGACCATATCCTCCCTGTCCCCCAGTACACTGTGAGAAGTCAAGGGGAAAAAACCCCTTTTTTGTAGAAAAGTAGTTCTAAACCTGTCTGTTTTGAGCTGTCTTTCGCCATATGCCCTTCTGAAGTCTGAGCATCTTTCCATTAGAAATTAGCTATTGCTTTATTTTTCACTGAGTTGTTCCATTGACTTAGACTTTCAAAAAAACCCCAAACCCACACAGAAAAGAACCCATACTCTGCAAAAACTGGATATCAGCCAAGCGGTAGAAGGAATAGACTGCAGATTCGCCACCAGGCCTAGGTTTGGGAGTGGGAAGGAGTTGCAATGCACTCAGCTGGATGCTGGGGTAATACACAAAGTCTCAGTGCTTGCAACATCTGGCTGATAGCCTATGATGCTCACACTGAATGGTGGGGCTAGCCAGCTGCTTGGTCCCTGACATACCTGGATCCTGAATGATTGCCCTTATAGTCCTGCTTTGCCTTCTGTGTTTTACAGGGACTGGGTGCCCACAGAAGCATTCAAGGATTTGCATTTCCCCTGCCTTTAGGACCATACAGGTGACCTGGAACCTGTTGAATCCACAAACTAGACGTCTTGGACATACAACTTCCCCAGCATCTGGATGAATAAAAGTTATCTCATGTATGGAATGGGGACAGGATGATGGGGTTGGCCTCTGCTTTGCCAGGGGGTATGACTTTGGGGTTTCTATGTGCTGTCAGAGCACTTTTTCATTCTCCTCACTGTGAGGCTGCAGTCGTGAAATGTGGTGCACAGAAAGAGGCAGCTTTGACACACTTGCAAGTTTCCTGGCCATGATCACCCTGCAGTGTTTCTCACTGGGGCCTCTTTGCACAGAAAGGCTCCTTGGCCAGCTCCCTCTAACACATTGCCCTGACTGCAAGCAGCAATTAATTTCTAAGGTTTTATTTACATTAAAAATCCAACCCTCAACACCCCCCCCCAAAAAAAATAACCTGCCATTATGTGCAGCTGTAACAATTCTCTTTCTCCCCTCATTCAGTCATACATCAACAGCTGCCTTTAAACTTGAACTTTCTCTACTCCTGCACAGCCTGCTGCCACTTGAACTGCTTGACTGATACCGTCGCCTAGCAGCAGCAGTTATCTTGTCTGGGTAGACAGGTTTCCAGGTCTGAACACCACAGCTGCACTGGAGGCTCAGACATTTCCCACACAGTCACAATTCCCGGGAGCCATAAAGCTCATTTTGCGTAGGGGTGACAATGGGAGTCTGAGGTAGTGCCCAGACCTCAGTGCTCCACTCTCTCCTTTCTTCCTTTTCCTCTTGTGGCAGTCACCAAAGCCCAGAGGCCATGTCTGAAAGGTGCAAGAGCTCCACTGGGCTCTCTTGGCTCTCCCTCACCTTGCTCACCACCTTTGCAGGGCTCATTTAGCCCCATCAGATGGTTCATTTTCTTCATTAAGAAGTCCAGCTCCTTCTAGCTTGTGCACTAGGGGCTATCCTCCTGATTAAGACATTGCAACTTATGAAGTAGGTAATTTTGTCTAAATACTGGCGTGGTTTACAGTTTCATTGTATGCTACCTCAAAATATGTAATAAATCCAATATTTATGAATATCAAATAATAATGTCAATACATATTTTATTTATAAACTGGTTCCTCTTTCACTAGATGTAGCTAAAATAATTCTAACACATAAAAAAAAACCTGCAGAAAGTTTCAGAGTTAACTTGTGGTATGTGTTTGCCTATGGCAAACATGAAGCAATTTGAATAAATTTAGCTGTCCCTGTTAAGTCGCATCTTCCATCATCATAATTTATCTGGCTATCTGATCATTTAGTTTTGTTCAAACTTTAAGCCTAATTCTTTCTTAAGATTTATGCATGCAATGGCATGTACATGTCTCTTAGGTTTAGTGAGAATTATGATTTGTCTCTGAAGGGAGGGCTCTAGACCAGAGGTCTACATGTTTAACAAAATCTTCATGAAAATGACTCTGGACAAGGGCATTTTCTAATAGACCAGTGTAAATTTATTTCCAGTCTTACTGTCTGTACTATTTGAAAGTGTAATTTTCATAGAAATCTAACTTAGTTGAAAAAACCTAGATATTGGTGATAGTTGTTATAAAGTTATTGGTTTAGCACTTCTATAAAGAAAAAGAATATTTTCAGAATTTTCAGGATTTCATTATCCAGTTTTGAAGGAATTTAATGTTGAAGTTTTACTGTTATTATTTTTACACAATTTCACGGCATTTACATCAGCATCAAAAAATCACAAGCAGGAGTCACTTTGAAATAGAAAAGAAGAAAAAACTACTAAATGCTAAATAACACTTGTGTCTATAATTTTTGAAGATAATTAAAATAACAGAATACTTCAATTAAGTAATTACATGCTATCACTGGTTACACATTGTGAAAGACTGTAAATAATAAGTATAAAAATAAAAACCACATTGCATTAAAAGAAAATATTCAAAAAAATCTGAAAAGAACTTTTGCAAATCATCAGACTTTCCATGTTTCACCTCATGGAAAATTTCAGCTGTATTTGGTTATGTTCTAAGTCTCTGACAGTCTTAATAGATGTTAGAGATCTCAGAGCAGGAAAATACATGTCATTTCGAAAGATTGCTGTTACAGTTAAGTCTGTTGTCTCACAGAGACTCTATTAGGCAGGGAATAAACACCATCCTAAGTGTTAGATAGAAACTCTGCTTTCCAAACATTCAAGATAACCGCTTTTTGTTCTATGGTAACCAGGTTTCGGAAGAAAGATATTTGTTTGTTGCCTGGTACGAACCTCCCAATTGCTTTTGCTTTCTCCTGCTTGCAGCGCTTCACAGAGCTGCTCTTCACACACAAGGATCCAAAATCAGTCTTGGCACAAATAATGACCTATGCCCAACCTGACCTACAGGCGTGTTTAGATATATGTCAGCTTTTCTGCCCAGGGCCCAGTTTTCCATTGACCTATCATTTCCAGTGCCCCAAACTAAAAGAGGGTTGAAAGACTCAGTGAGACTTCACCTCCCCTGACATGGCATACTTGTAGAGGAGACCTCTGTGTCTGAGTGAGTCACCATCAGCTCCATGATTCTTCTGGCCTGTTTTAGACACCTGCTTCCCAGGGAGGAGAGTGTGTACCAGTGGGACTTCTCTCCTGTGACCGCAGTGGGAACCTGCACGACTGAAACTGCAAAGGTCTGCTATGCTCAGGTCCAGCAAGCTCAACATGCTTAGCAATAATCTGATCTAACAGAGAGGATGGGTGACCAATTCCCTTTGACATTATTTGAAAATTTGAAGTAGCCAAAAACTCTCCTTAGACCTCACAGAGTCTTTGATGGTGCTGTGCTGTGAGGCCCTCACTCAAATATTCTCTTTTCTGAGCCATAAGGTATTTTACACAGCTAGAGGATGCTCTGAGTGCATCATTTCCCTTTGCACTGGGAGGGCAGGGGTTTCTATACAACCTTAGTGAGGTACTCAGAGACCAAACTGCTCCTATCTACTGAAAACAGCAGTATTTCTACCATTAGAATGAAAAGAATAACTTGTAGGGAGTAAGATTTCCTTTTTCTTTATAGACAGTCAGGGATTTCTTCCATATTTAAATTTGGTCAGTGGCCAGTCTTTATGGGCAGGCAGAGGGATGGAAAACCCCACTGGGGGTCTCAATCTCTCAAACAGAAAACAGAAATTTAGAGAAAGGGAAAAGAGATTCAGAGCTAAGAAATATTAGAAGACAATAAATGTTTGCTTTCCCTGAATTTCCAGGGCCTTGCTGAAGGCAGCTTCCCAATAAAAAATAGTCATCTGGAAGGTTTGCTAGGTAAGTGCAGCAGTTACATTTAGATTTCCTCTCCTTGCTGATGCAGCAAAAGACCTGCTTACAAAGAACAGGGATGTCTGGTACAGCTCAGGTGTGTGCCGGAGTTCCTACAATGTGCTCCTGCTATCATGGCCCCTTGCTTTGTCATGCTCATTTAAAATAAAATCACTGGCTGGTGATTAACAACATAAACACATAAAGAGAAAACAGTTACAGTCTGATATGTCTGCTAGGTCGGCATCACTGGTAAACGAAAAAGACCATTGTTTTAGTGGGGAAGATTGCCATCAGAGATTGAAAGCTAGGGCTGCATCCAGACAAAGCAGTAGAGGTTGTCCAGCTAACCACAAGGTATCGGTATCCGGATATTCTTGAAGAAAGAACTGGGAGAAGATATATCTGGGGATGACACATCTGTGAAGTTTCCCTTTCCTGAGTCAAATGGCTGAATCCCTTAAGCAGGATGGTGCACTTGACAAGCCTTTGGAATAGTCTCTCCCTGGGCTCATCACTTTCTCTTCTTCTGTAGCTCCTTCCAACATCAGCATCATTCAGTGTAATTAGCTACCTTTTCCACAACTGAAGCCCAGATTTATGCAACTTTGTATATTCTGCTACTTCAATCCATTTTCTGGCTACACACCACTTGTACCCATGTTGGTATTCCCAGTTAAAGCTGTTCAATCCCTTAACCCATTGCACGCCTAAGGCCAGTGTTCCAGTTAACCATAGTTCAGTGTAAATCAACTCTGTCTCTTCTAGGCAATGGAAGTCTGAATCAAATGAGAGTAACAATGATATCCTCTTTCTTAAAATTCCCTTTTTCTTTCTACACTAATTAGATCCTTCCTTTTTTGAGCTGCTCTCTTTTCTGTCCTTTCTCCTTCCTACATGTCTTTCATGAATCCAGAGCCCTGCCTCCTGGCAAAGGTGAGGTTCACATGCATTTCCCTGCAACCACCTGGGGATTCAATTTGCTCCTTTTCTACCCACACCCAAACTCAGGCTCTAATTGGTGAAACCACTCAAATCAGCAGCAAACAATTCCTGCTTCATGTCTCCTTGTGGCTACATCCAGGCTTTGCAACCCCAGTACTCCAGGAAACCTTTGCACAGTATCTTCACAGAGTTTCTCAGGGTTCATGCTTCTTCATTCTTATCAAGGCACATCTGTGCTTCCTTACTCAACATGCATACCCTTCTTAGATTTTCTCCTGTCCTCTTCATTGTTAGCTATCTCAGGATTTCTCCACAAATAAAATGGCGTGGAATCTTGTCTTCCTAGTCTCTCCTGACAAAGAAAGAAGAAAAGAAATTTTTTAGATACTTTACTCTCCAAAATGTGATGCTATGTTTCAGGAGAAAATAATGAGGAGAAAAAGTGGAGTTTGGTCCGCACCTTAGCCCAACATGATGAATTTCTCTTGCATTTGTTCTGGTTGGGCACACAGTTCATGTACTTATCATTGGTATTGCATCCCTGCTCATGCCCTTCTATGAACATGGCCCAAAAACTTTCATCAAAGATGATACTGATACTCGCAACAGTCTCAGGTTTGGATCCCTCTATGTTCTATATTAAGCAAGTACTTCAAATGCATGGGAAAATATTTCTGTATCAAGCTCTTCATTCTTGGAAAAGGAATGTTCTATAGTTACTGAAGAAGCTTATGCCATATGGTACCACCTACATGATCTTCCTTCCTGTTTTCACAGTATGTTTTGCACTATTTAGCCACTTTTTTTTGTTTTACTGTAGATGTACCCTCAGTGATCCAGCAACAGCTAGTTTCTTGCTGTTCAGCTGTGTAAGAATTGCAACACTAACCATTCCGTGCTTGGTATGTGACTGAATCTAAATAGGCAGTTGATCATTTTTCCTTAAATTGTTCTTCCCAGCTCCATCATCTGTCTCTCCTCCTGTTATTAATATTGTTAACGCTGTTCTTGTAACAACAGCCAGAGGCTTTGGCCTCCAGCTACACAAACCATTGAAATACAACTTTCCTTTTCCTTTTCACTATCTATTAAGGTCACAGCAAGATATGCTTCACTTTCTCCTCTCCTTTTCCCCCATATTAAATGCAAATATGTTTATATGTAGTTAAGTGGGAATGCTGTTAAGTGGGAAAGACAAATCTGCAAAATTCAGAGTGCCAAATGCCCTGTGTAGAATTAATTTGCCTCCCCCACCCCCATCTGCCAGTGCCCACAATAGATCACTGCATTTTTCCATCATAGTCAGAGGAGGCAGAAACTAAGAAAAAAAAGAACAAGCCCCAAACCAACAAAAACAACAGTGCAATGACAGGAAAAAATGAAAATTGGATTAAAAAATCACAAATGTGGAAAAATAATAGAAGCCATCATCAGCACTTGACAAGAGACTCAGTGAGCTACAACTTTGTTATCCAGCTGAGGGTCGTGTCCTGAAATGTCTGAGGAACATCCTGAAAATTTCCTAAGCTATTAGAAACTTAAATTATTTAGTCTTCAGGCCTGATTAAAGAAAAGATTAATCACTCAATGTAGAACATTTTGTATTATACCTGCTGTGTGAGGACCTTTCCATGATTTATAAAGGCCAAAGTCACACCTTCTCTGTGAAGCAAATATTATTCCTGTTGTACAGAAAATGCACTTAGATGTGCAGAAACTTGGACTATTTTAAAGTAATTTTTAAATTTTAAGTTATACCATAATTACCAATGGAAATACATTTAATGAACAGGAGAAACGGGATTTCCTATCGTTTCCTGTCCTCAGTTTCTCTTCGTTACTTTTTTTGGATTCTGTGTTACTTTGTACATAGTACAGATACAAATGCAAAAATAGGGAGGAGTCTGTCACTTACTCCACAGCATATAAATTCACCATGATCAGCTACACATTAAGGAGGTTGACTGTGAAGTTCTCCCTTATTTGTTTCCCTCTTTTAGACAATCATCTGTTAGGTTCTAGGTGTAGAAAACAAAACAAAACAAGCAAACCACTTCATTCTTGTGCTAAAACACAGGGCTCTGAAAGACTGGCTCCTAAGACCTTGTTTCCTGATGGTCAAATTCAGCTAGCCTTCTACAGGCTGCCACTTGGTATTACACAGTTCAGTTCATTTCACCAGCTACTTTGATGGAAATGAGGGTTTGATTTGATTTGGAAATTATTTGATTTGTTTTCTGAAATGGCTGGACAGCTTGGTATTTTCATGCAGATCTCATAGGTGCAGAGAGGTTTATGTTGCTCTTCTATGTTTACTCTAGCTGGGAACTCTATAAGTATTTCAATGCCTGCTATTCACTAATACTTATTAAAGTAAACTTAAAACCTGTGATGATCATCTTAACTGGTATGCCAAGTGAACGGAAACCACAAGAAGTGTCTTGACTAGGTAGCAGATCTTTATACCTCTGACAGATGCTCTATGTACACAGAAAACCTAGTGACATTTTTGCAGCCATGAGAGTCTGACCCTCTGCATAAACATCATGGGGAACATACCTGGAAAATTCCCTCCAATGAGGACTGAATTCATCACAGATTCCTCCTTAGCATCTGCCTAGACTAAAAATAAGCAAACCCAGAGAGATTACCACATCAGAAGCTAGGAGGGTATATCCAAAGGTGAACTTTCTCTTTCCCAGATGCTGCGAAGAGGTGGGGAAGGCAGCTCTAGATTACATCTGTCATACTTCTGCTTGGCCTTTCAGCAAGTCTTTGACCGGAGTGGTCTTAAAAGGCTGCTAACTCTCTCACTGGTGACACTAGAAGGCATTGGCAGAGTGGTACTAACTTTGCTATACCTGTTCCTGCTTTTTGCACAATTAATTTAGGTGAGCACTCCTAGCACTCACATGTGGTGCCTGTAGGGCAACTGTTTTTCACCACTCAAGTAAAATCTATATATAACTGTTACCCGTTATTAACTATTAGTTATGGTACAATGTACATGTAAAACAAGCCCTATTATTGTAAACAATATATTAGTGATGCACAGCACTTTTTGAGTACAGGGAACAGCTGGGGTTTGGCTGAAGTCTTAAAATTAGGGACCAAAAGAACTGAGACTGCATGAAAGAAAAAAATGTTAAAAAGGGTCAAGGGAACTGCAAATTTTTCTGCCCTGTGGAAAACAAGAAGCTCTCTCAAGATGATGGAGGAAAAAGCCTCAAGGCCATGTTGTACTCACCTGGTTTGCAAGGGGAGTCCCCAAGTAGCACTACTTGCCATTTAGTTATACGGGACTTGACATAATGATGCTACGTAGAAGAGACAGTTCACAATTCTGTGTGGGGAAGACAGATGTGCAGAAGTTATTATAGCTGTTTAACAAGTAGGGTGTGGAGAAGGAAATGTATTGCTCAGGGAGAGTGCTCTGGCGTGGCTGGGACCAGAGCGCAGCATTCCTACATTCAGGCTTCATCCTCTCAAAAACCTGTGGCTTCCTCTGCACCCTTATCACTATCCCTGAGGGGTCATAACATGCAGTTCAAGTTCTGAGTCTTCTGTTTCACAGTACAGAAATAGGTTGGTTTGCCCACTTGAAAATCTAGCATAAAATGTTAATACAAAAGCAACAACTTTTATTGAGCATGAAGCAATGTCACAGACCAGCAGACCTGCATGGCCACTCTGTGGCCACACTTACATAGAGAAACCACAGAAATGTACAGTGAGCAGATGAATCGCATACACGTAAGAAAAAGAGAGAAATCTGGCCAGCTTCAAGTGCAGGGACATCTTCTCTTCTTCCCATCCAGATGTATGGGAGTGCGACAGGTTCCCCAGCGTGCTCACAGTCAGATTGTGAAAGGCTTTTGGGGCAGCAGCATGTTCTGCCTTTCTGTTCCTCCTTGGGGAGCTGTTTCTATTTTGACTCCTAAGGAGGCATACCAAATAAAAGCAACTTTGATTTCTACCACAAGCTGAAAACATCAATTCTAGTAAGCAGTCCCCAGACCTAGACTAATACAAGGCCAATGAAGAAGCTAACAGCAGTGTAGCCTGATATTAGCTTGAGTTTTGACAGCCTCAAGAACTTACAAATTCTGAGCTCCATTCCCCCAAATGAGACTGGCTAAAAACCAAGCTATGTTCCTTTGAAGCACAGTCCAGGCTGCTTTTATATAAAGTCTAAAGTCAGAGTGCAGTTTCCAGGTCCTGTGTCCATGCACTCCTTTTTCCTTCTCAAATGCAAGCATGTAATTGCATGACTGTATAAACTGAGGGTTTGTTAAAAAAAAAAAAGTCTCATTAACATGCATCTGACCATGTTGTGACAATGATGAAAAACCAAGTTTTCTAAAAGAGAAGAACTATTTTGGTCAGTAAGGCTTCTTTTTGTTGGCTTTCAGTATCTCAAAGATAGGCACACAGAACAATGCATCAGCCCATTCGAGAAAATAAACAAGAACCTATGAAAAATGATATGACCTAGCTTTTTTTTACGCTTTCCCACCACTTAGTCCTAGATATCACCATTACTAGCAGTAAAAAAATTAAGCCCTTCTCCAGAAGGAAAATCAGTGAATATTCTGAAAAAGAAAAGGGGAAAAAAGAAAGATCTAGAAGTTTTTTCTTATTATTATATACTTACAAATCTTCTATTTTTTGAAAGCAAAACATTTTTTATTTCTGTTACCAAGAAATAAGGGCAATTCAAATTGAAACATACATGAGTTTTCTCACACAAATGTGTATAGTGCCTTGAGCTATTGCACTTCTGAAGAGTGGTCCTAGTTTATAAATAAGGTGAGTAGGAATAAGCAATGGTGCAGTGAGTGGTATCAAGGCTTAGCTCATTAATGAAACTCCTCACATAAAAAATTAAGGACAAGGACATACAAAACTGTTTATAGGGTCAGAACAAATGATGAGTGCAATGGAAATCCCTAAACCAGAGAGACAGGCTCCACACCTTTGATCCATAAATCACAGAGCTTGTTGCATACACTGACTAATGGCCATGCATCAGTCTTGTGTAACAACCATCAGAAATATTTCAATAGTCCGTATTTTACAAGTGGTAAAAATCTGGTGGAAAAGGCAGTAATTATGCTGATTTATAACTGGCTCAGAGACGTGAAGAGGCTGTGTCCACTCCAAGGTAAAGAAAGGGCTTGAAAACAAAACCTAAACCATGGTGTCCTCCATCACTCCATGCTTCTCATGTAGATAGGTGGTTGTCTGTGCTCCGGCATCAGCCTTCTAACAGCTTGGGCCTATAGTGCAGGTACCTAATATTAGACATCTAGCCAAGCCTGTTTTTTGGGGTCTCCTTGTACTTGATGGACAGACAGGCACCAATCTTCCTGCTGATCTTGAATACCTACAAAAATTTGGGATGGATGGCATCCTTACAGATGTATATCTCTCTGCACTGATTACATTGAATGACTTGGGCAAGACATTAAATTTATTGTCACTTAAAATCAGGCTGAAAGAGTTTCATTTTACACTAAGAAGACTTGGTCTCAAATGCTCCAGCAGCCATGAAGCCCTTCAGAGCCTTTGTAGGCATCTCCTGACTAATGGTGCACAGTGAGAAAGAAGCTGCCAGTGCATCAGACAGAAGGCACCCTGCATATTTCAAGTGCTCTGCTTTCAGGGGGATCTAGAACTTAAGCACAACCTCTTTTAGCATGGCCTGTATGTCAAAAATGCAGTCTCATGTTAGACGTCTGTCTAATATATGTATATGCTTAATTGAGAAGGTAAACATTCCCCAAAGATCCAGAGTCCTGAGATTGCAACCTTAACTTTAACCATTTGACTTTCTTCACACACTAGTAAATGCCATCTATCACACCTGCTGCATTAAAGTCTACCCCAAAAAACCTAAACCAGATCACTGTTTCATGAAACTGAAAAAAAATATTTTTGATAAGGTTTAGAAATACAAGATTATATCGTCATCCTCTCTCCAAAAAGGAAAGGAAAAGAAAGGCTAAGAAAGGGAAAAAAAAAGAAGGCGAATTATTCCTGCTGTGGCATATGAAAGCTAGAAGAAATGAATTTTCTGGTCTGTTTGTCCTAGCATGCTTCTCTAGGCTTGTCATCAGTTCCACTGGAACACAGGGAATGTAAAAGATATTTTAACACAAATCACTGTATTTGATTCATTCAATTCTCCTTATAAAAGTCTGCTGTAAAATTATGCCTAATGTGAAATACTTACAATTTGCTTGCTACTCACTGTATTAATACCTATTAAAACAGACCACAGTAGCACGCACTCAGTTGTTGCAACATGCAAAAACCCACAAGATTTATTTCAGTGTGTCTAGAGAGTGCCAAACCATAAAAATATATTAAAATTTAAAAGGTCTAATGTAACTATTACATTGATCATGGACAAAGCTGTCAGTCAACTCAGAATGGCACAGTCAGCTATTTCTAAACATCACTCTTGTAAATCCATTTCTGTGATGTTTCTTACATGAGCCCCACCTGTCGCAGGATTTTTTGACCTCATTTTCAAGACTTGCAGTGTTCATAGACCTCTTTAAGAACTGGAAGGCTCATTACGTGAAACAAATTAATTTAAGAAAACATGTCTATAAACAGTGCTGAAGTAACCTCAGAAAAAGTTGTGTGTTCATCAGTACTAATTGAAGCCTGGAACCTGACCCCAGAGTTAGAGACTATCCCAGCACTGGCTACAGATTAGCCCATCTAACAAAAAACCCCCTCTAAACAACCCCAGTGGAAGGCCAATTGTCTCTGGTAGGATCGGCCTTTGGTGATAAGATCAATGGGGAGGCAAACATGACTAGCAGGATTTCAGTGCTTTGATACTCTGGTGATAGGGTCTATAAAAAGCTTCAGACAGTTTATATCAACCCATGCTCACCAAAAATGGCAAAATGCTGGCTCAACCCTTTCTCTTGGTGGACAGAAGCAATGTGGGACATGGGGGTTTCTTCCACAAACTAATGAGTGGTGGACAGAGCTCTGTGGCAGTGAGGTGACAAAGTGACAGGAGCTTTTTCCTCCTGCAGGAAGTGCATGCATCTTCTTACAGGAAGATAAAAACTGCAGCCATAAAGAAAGCAAACCAGGCAATAAAGATTACTGTGAGTCTGCTAGCATGTAGAGTGTTAAAAATCTGCAAACTTCAATCCTTCCTGCATATAGCATGTAGTTCAAAATACCTCTTTCTTACAGCTTCCAGCTGTGGGAGGCAGAACATATGCAGCAAGAAACCTGCAGCCGCATGTAAAGGGAAGGAGGAATCCACATGTTGTGTGCTCAGAGGGAGGATGCCTGTGCTTATGGCACTGCATATCAAGCAGCACTGGATGACATACAACACAGGGAGCTGCTGGGGAAATAAGGACAGCTGTGTGGGGACACCATGGTGCCTTCTTATCATATGAGGTTCATTTAGCCCCCATTTTGATGGATTTTGGAGTATCCTGACCTTTGTCTTGCCCTTTGTGCCAGAGGCCCTATGAAGCACTTGTGCAAGGAGCTGTAATGAGGCATGTGGGCTGGATGAGGCTCAGTCAGAGGAAACCGTGTAAATCTCAGCAATGGCTAATTTGTGGCTTCATCTACAACTGACTTAGGCAAACAAGGGCAACCTACTTCCACTGCAAGGTTGTAAACACAGACATGTTTCCTAATCCTTCTGCTCCCCTGTGAATCCAGAACGCATTTGCTAGCCTACCTGGAAAGTCCTCTGAACCTAATGGCTCCTTAGAAAGCAGTGGTTTAAGAACATCAGCGCAGAAAATAGCCAAGAGCATCCACTTACACTAGAAGGAGCATCAATAGGGACCCAGCTCTGGCATTATGAAGGTGATTCACCCTGCTTTTTAGGACTTTCTCCACTGGCTCTCTTGCGCACATCTTGGCTTGCTGGCTATTGCAGATCCCAGTCCTTGCCCAGCAGATGTTGTGGCTGACTCTGAGTAAATGGGGGAGCCTAAACAAGAGAAAACACAACACTCTGGGCCTTCTATGAGTCCTGCAGTCCTTAAAGCCTTGCCTACGGGAGTGCACAGAGAGTGAGTCTATCCTTGACCAACCCATCGGCAGCATGCTGTGTTAATGTAATAAAGCAAAAGGAGAGGGGTGATAAGAATACAAAATGCAGGAATACAAAGAACGGAGATAAGATGTGAGTGTGAGATTGAGAAATTCAACTATAATTACTGGTAAATTAACTGTGTCCATCCTTGTCCTATAGAAATGAGGACACTGAGCAAAGGATAGGCTGCATTGCACTTACACTCTGCAGATCTTCAAAGGAGAGTGACCACATCCAAACTCCTTGGGGGTAATGGTCAGTGCCTTATGCTAACTCCCAAAATGAGTCGTGTTTGACATACTGATGGTTGGGCTGGGCTGAAAATGTGCCTGGAAGGGCTATGACACATTAGCAATACAGATTACTGAGTCTCTGCCCAGAAATATTCTCTGGCATTATTCAATTTATTAGCACACAATTTGCCTTTGGGATCTCATCACCATGGGGATTAGCTGACGTTTTTACCACTGCAATGTGCTAATTGCTACTTTTAAGAATATGGTCTTCTGAATATTGTTGCAAGAGGCAAAACAAAAGGAGCAGTAACTTTCAGAAGTGTAAGCGCATTAAACACAAAGATACTCATATAACCTGTGGAAGTAAGACATCATCATTTTATCACATATGTTTGGCAGCATCAGAGAAATCATGTTGATTAAATGAGCATTATACGAACAATTTCATTACCTGACAAATCTAACACTGGATGCTAACCTCTTGCATTTGAATGACATTCTTGATGCATTCTCGTAGCAGGGACATGAATACAACCTGACAGCCTTCTGAAATTAAAACTAAAAGGGGAACAGAATATAACCTGCAGAGAGATAGGAATTGCCACTACAGGCTAGTCAAATACCTTCTGCAATCTGGTATTCTGCCTCTGGCAGTTGTGAGCACAGATACTTTGAAGAAAGGTGCAAACCCCATACAATGTACCACTATGCAGTGACTTGCCCATGGAACAGTTTCTGCTTAACTTTAGGAGAAGCATTATGTCCCAGAGCATGAATACTTATCTCAGCTTGCATGACTCCTGCATTTGTATCCTAGCTTGTGTAAGAGTAGACATGATGATTCATACACATCATTTGGTGCGGATTTTAGCATTTGGGGAGCAAATACTAACTGCTCTTTCTTATTTATTTAACTGATTTTCACCACTGGAGTTATCATGGGGCTGGGGACAAAAGAGGCAGAGGCAGGTGCTCTAGCTTCAACTTATATCTAAATTTAGATAACTTCTTCCAGACTTTAAAAATGCCAGAAGCTGCAAAGGGAACTACATGGCATTAGCAAGGCTGGCCTTGCTTATTAAGTATATAACTTCCAGGTTTAGCCAGGCTTTATTTCTGTTTGTGTTGTGGCATGACACCTTGTCACTGTCTTTGATTTAAGTGGGGGAGCAAGTGGGGGCTTTGACGACTTTCCACTGACTGGAGATTTCTCATCAGGAAGCCAAGTTCACCTGCTGGCTTCAGCTGTGAGCCTCCAGACATCTCTAGGCAGTTGCTCCTTGGTTTTGAGGTCTCTTTTGCCCTGAGGGTGAATTAACTAATGACGTTTCTCTGTTCCTGCCGTCTTTCTTTGTTCCTGCTGTCTCCTCTTACCTAGAGAGCCACACAGCTCTCAGGGCTCATTGATGTGGTCCCATCAATCCATCATCATGTAATATGTTGCAGGCCCTGACACTCCCTCCACCCCTCATGCCGGCTTCCTCATTGGAATTGCAGACCTTGTTTCCATTTGCAAGCTTGGATCTCTGAGGAAGAAAGAAATGCTTTATGAGTCACCATCCTCAAAAGATTTACACTTTAAGATGAAAATGTAGGAGGATGTTGTTCAGAGGTCTTTCAGTTTGCTCTAAGAAGCTGTAAATTCAGGTGCAAAATCCAAAACCTTGAATTTCTTTATTTGGCTATATGGAAATGATTATAGCAAAATGCTGATACCTGCAGAACCTTCCATATAATTTTCACAGTTAGGAAACAGCAAATACAAAGACCCTCAGCTTCAAGCTGGCTTGAGAAATGAGCTTCCATTTACCATTGTGTGCTTTGCTCTTGTTGGTGCCAGTAAACCCTAAGCAAGTTGTCTGCAATAGCAAATCCTTACATTGCTTACGTATAAATTACTTTTTTTTTTTTTTTTTTTGTGAGGGAATCCAACATTCTGGCTTTATTAGAAGGGGAAATAGGTAGAAAACATGATGAAGGTCTAGTTCTTAAATGGCAAGTAGCAAAGGGAAAGACCAGCTCCTAATGTATTGTGGAACTGTCTGGTAAAGATTTATGCATGCTTTTGGGTTCCATTTCATCCACAGATTAGAAGCACTGAAGTTGCCACAAGAGAGGCCAGGCACATTAGCAAAATAACACAAGTACTCCGCCCTTGGAAGAACTGTAAATACAGTACTCCGAAACCACCTGTCAGCCCTCCAAAACCACTGCAGGAAAGGTAAACATTAATAATTGCTACTAACATCTAGAAACAGCAACCTGGTATTTCTTCTGTGTAATGGTTAGTACTTAGACTAAGACCATCTTAACAACTCCTGTGACCAAGGTGGCAAATGAGTGAAGAGAGGGGGGGCTAAAAAATGAGAAAAAACTAAGCCAATTCCAGACACTGAAATTTACCACTGAAAAGTCAGGATTTTAAACAAAGCAATACTGACTTGTAGATTATTTGACTTTTGACCTGGGGTTGTAGAGATCACTTGGTTTACTTGTTAGATACTTTTACTTCAGCTAAGAATGACAGCTTCCTTTTCCTCTCAGGAAATTATTAGCCACTGGGAATTCGGATGACAAGGGAGAACACTGAATACTGCTTGAGCCACCTAAAAATCCAGACAGCCATCAAATAAAAAACCAACAGAGAAAGAGCCTATAGATTAATGTGAAGAAGCTGAGGACAGAAGTGCCTCTGAATGTCATAACGTTCACATAGGTGCACTTCTCCAGCTAGTAATAGTCTTGAGTTTCATAATTTATATATGTTAGCTGCACTTGTCTGTTATCTGCAAATGTAACGTTGCCTGCTATTAACTTAGCTTTCATTGTGTCTGTGAGACACCCTGTGAGCAAACTCCATCACTGAAGTATCTGCAAGATATGCACTTGGGTGAAATGAATTAAATGTTTTAGATGAGTTGGAACACTTAGGAGATATGCTAGAGGTATCCATCCCGGCCTAATGAGAAGAAAATTAACATTCTCCCTTTTTCTCTAAACTCCCTCCTGTTCATTTATGAAATAAAGACAAACTTCAGGAGAATCAGGAAATGAGCTCTGCTGACGTTAATGGGAATTGAATACTGCAGGCAGATTTGGGAGTGGACTTTCTGTGGCATGTGACATGGAAAGTGTCACTGCATGTCCTGATATTTGTTATAGTATAACAGCTAAAGGACTTCCCTTACCTCAGGAATCTTGACATAATGTAAAATTTTCAGAGACTAAATTGCAGGAAATTGCACTTTATTCTTTGTGAGAAGGTACTGACACAGAGATGATGGTGGTCTATGAGCTATTGTGACTTTCAAAATTAGATTTCTCCAGTGGTGCTTCAGAAGTTCAGCTTGCTTGCTTTCTTCCCTACCCTTCACCATGGCTGGGCACTGAAGCTGCACCACTAGCCACTGTGTCAGTCAGGTGTGATACTTGCAATCACTGTATTAGTTTCTGTGTTTCAAGGCTTATTTCCAGTGATAAGCAGGATACCTCTATATCCTGATCAGAGAAAACGAAGCATCCTGACCCAGCTCCTCCCACGGCTGTTGCAGGACAGCATCAGCCCCACAGACAAGGAGTGAGACCCATGGAGATGAGTCAGCAGCAGAGGATCTCCAGAGCACCTGGCAGGCTGGAGGGGGGGTACTGCTTGTAGGGGAATGGCATGCTGGGGAAGGGCATTTCAGGGTTGCATGAGACATAGCATGGAACATTTAGGGGAAGACCAGAGCTGGAAAAAGCGAGGTTCCAAGGGGGTCTGGGAAGGAAATAAGCATGTGACAGTAAAGGGATGAGGGGATAAAAGGGGCCAATCATGTATGAAAAGGCAGCTGACCAGATCATTTGTCTGGCCATGCCCTATGCCTGATCAGCACAGGCTGTCCTGTTTCCTGATTAAATACAATTTCTAACTCTTCTCCTGGGAGGGGGACCCTTTTCAGCATCCCTGGGTGTGTGGGGCTTGATGCAGCAGCTGGAGCAGAAGCAGGGTCAGAGGGATGTGTGACAGGAAATACCAGAGTGCATGTGTATTGTCTAGGTGCATATGTGTGTTCACAAATACCAAACCAGACTAGCTGGCAAGTAGGGTAAGAGGCTTTGGAGAGCCAGACATTGAGGTGCCTGTAGGTTGGGCCACATCCTGGAGAGACCTAAGGGGCTGGAGGGACCAAAGGAAATGGGGGACAACTGAGGGATATGTTAGCGTGTGTGCATGTGTGTGCAAGGGGGTCTGTATCTCAGGTACCTGGAATGGGGCCACAGTCCAAGAGTTTGCATGGCCAGGTGCAAGCGCCTGCGGAGACTGGGATCCAGAGGCAGCTGCTGGGTAGGCTAACAGTCCCAGCTCAGCTGCTGGAGGAAACTACATTACATGTATCACAAACCTTTATCCTGGACCACCAGAGAGCAGGACGGGATTAGCTCATTTGAGCCACCTGTGTCTGCGTATTTCCTTCTGTGCTGATCAGCGTGGCCAGCCATGTGTGTATGTGCATCTTTTGCGGATGTGTGTCTCTGGTGCATATGTGCTCAGCCCCTCCACGGAATGGACCTGAGGGCATGGTGCTGTGTCTGCCTCGCCTCCATCAGACTGCTGGATTTCGCAACCCCTACAACAGATTGCTTACAGAGGCATGGCTTGTTTTCACTTTACATCAATTTTGCTGAGAAAATATGGAATCAAGTACAGCAAAAAGGAGTATTTGGGATGATTGAGTTTCCCAGTCAGAGGTGTGACTGGACTGTAGAGCTAGATTTAAGATCCCAGATCAGCTTTGTCATTAGTGTTGCTGGTGTAGCTTGGACTGGAGCGCACTTTAAACACGCAAATAACTACCTAAGACCCCGATGGTTCTTGAAAACTGCACTGAAGTTGTCCATGGTCACAGCAACCTAAAGCCCATTGAGGTCTGGCTCAATGGATGACAGATAAAGAGAGGGAAGGAAGGGACAAGGACAGAAAGCTGTGAGATAAGAGCCTGAGATGAGAAAGCCACCTCACTCATCCACATGCAAGACAGGTTCTGTTCCAACAGCTCTTTAAGCCTATTTCTCCACTTGAAACTACAAAAAAAAATAAGATAAAATAACCCAACAATAGAGCTCTGTGTGATTCAAGCCACAATACTATGTGCGTCACAAAAGAAAAAGCTTTTGTTTGTATTTCTTTGGTATCTATGAATCATAGTAGCCCCAAAGATTTTCACCAACCTTTGCACCATCTTAGACAGGCCGCAGATGTCACCCACTGCTGGCTTATTTCAAGTTTGAACTGGTTTTAGTGATGAGACATTGCAGACAGCAGCTCTGATGGCCTTTCTCTTAACTATCTTTTACCTTACACAGTGCTTCTTGCTTTTTAAAGCATTTTACCTTTGTTTTTAAGATTTGGACAAAAGGGGTAGAACAGCGCCATCAGGAACTGGTGAAACTGCCATTTTGCTTGGTGGTATTTTTACAGCCAGATACAATGACTCAAACAGTAACAAAGCAAAAATATCCTAATGTTTCCCCCTCCACCCCGTTTTCCCAAACGGCTGAATCTAATCTATGCCATAAGGAGTATGTCTTCCAGTCCAAGGAAATACTTGAATGTGATGTGCTAAAGCAGATATTGAAGACAGTGAATAACCGCCCTTCTCCCACTGTGCTGTTTACTGATTTTGTCATTAGATTACTGTGGTTTTTTGAATAACCAAGCTATTACACTAACCCTAAATGACTTTCACTCTCTCAAATGAAATGTCACTTCAATTCAGAAATCACTTATTTCACCAGGAGTGGGGCCTCCCCTGTCAGGCACCTGATGTATAGTGAGTCCCTCAACATGCAGCACTGCTTTTATTTCTCTGCAGGTAATAGATTTTAAGGACGGGACTCACCACGAACCTTCAAGCCAATGTCCTTTTTGCATGGACCACCGGACTTGCTGAGATCAGTTCCTGCGTCAGGTCCAGAGACAATGGTTGGAATAAAACAGATCCTTCTGGAAAAACTTCCAGTATAAACATTTCTTTTAATCCACTGCTAGTTGTTCCAATGATGGAGTACTTTTTTACAGTCAATTACTTTTAATTAAAAATTTATTTCCAACCCCAGCCACTGGATCTTGTTTTGTATCTCTGCCAAACTGAAAGTTTCTCCACTCAGCTGTTAACATATAGATGGCTATAGGTTGTAATAAGCCACCTTCTGCTTTGATGGTCCCTTTAGATCTCTTTCTATCAGGTGCATTTTTCAATCCAGCATACTTTTGTGCTCTGTGAATAGTCTCAGGAACATAGAATCATAGGATAGTTAGGGTTGGAAAGAACCTTAAGATCATCTAGTTCCAACCCCCCTGCCATGGGCAGGGACACCTCACATTATACCATGTCACCCAAGGCTCTGTCCAGCCTGGCCTTGAGCACTACCAGGGATGGAGCATTCACAGCTTCCCTGGGCAACCCATTCCAGTGCCTCACCACCCTTACAGTAAAGAACT
>WYDI02004552.1:7220-67915 GCA_009867235.2 Psittacus erithacus
GACCGGTGGGGCCGGAACCCACCCGCCCGGCCCCAAGGGGGGGGGGGGGCGGGGCGGGGGGGGGGGCCGCGAGGGGCCGGGGGGGGGGGGGGCGGGAAGAGGCGGCTTACCTTACTGAGCACGCCGCAGAACTCAACCGGCAGCTCGGTCTCAGGGTCCTCCTCAGAGCCGGAGGACTGGTTGTCTGCACAACTTGTCCAGCTCTGGTTGTCCGACATTGAGACCCGATCTGCAGCCACCGCTGAGCACGAAAGAGCCGAAGCGGCCCCCACCCACAGCAGCTTTATCTTCCTTCTGCCGAAAGCACGGGAGCTGCGGACTCTACCTGAGCGGCACCGCTCCGCTCCCGCGATGCCACCAGCGTCGCACGCCCGCCCCTGCCAGCGACCGGCCGGCGCAAAGACACGCAGGCTCGGGCTTCCCTCTCACCGTAGCTCCGCAGCCTGTGCCCGCGGAAAGAGTCACAACACAGAGGTGGCGAGGAGAGGAGGAGCGAGCGCAAGTCCGCCTGTCGCACACCCTACTCAGAGATCCGCCACTCCTGCCGCCGCCATTTTATGTGAGGCGGGTGCTCGGTGCCACTATTTACCAGCTCGCCCCGCCCGCCGCCCAACCCCTTCGGCCAGTCTGGCGAGAGCAGTAGTCTTGCCGCACGCAGCGGTCAGCGCCGCCGCTGCCTCTTGGGAAAGGTAGTTTCTGGCTCTCGCAGGTGCAGTACGGCATGCTGGGAGATGTAGTCCGCTGAGGTGGCCGTCTTCGTGATTCCCTCCTGCCGACAGGCGGCTGCCATCTTGGTTTCGTCGTTTCTGTGGCGCTACCGGCGGGTGTCGCCTCCGTGCCTCCGGTGAGGTGGGGAACTCCGTGGTTCTTGGGGTGATGCTCGCGGCATTTTTTGTGGGGTGAGGATGGGCTCTTCCTTTAGGGAGGTGAGGCGTCTCCCTAGCCCTGTTCGCTTTCTGGCGTGAGAGACGCGGCTTTGTCTTCCTTGTCTCAAACCGGTGGGGCTGGGGGCTTTCCCTTGACAAAAATGGTGGCTGCGGAGGCTGCAGGAAGGGGCAGGAGGTGCTGCCAGCTCCCGGGAGAAGCGTGAGCGGGGCGGGCTACCTTGGCGCAGGGAACGAATCTCTGCCTACTGTGGGGGGTTGGCGGTGTTATTTGGACTATTGGCTGAGGCCGTCGTCGTGCAGGTGGCAGCTATCGTGGTTGGGTATAGCGATCAGCAGCCCGCTCCTTCCGGGCGGCAGGGTGGTTCTGCGCTCAAAAGCGTGTGGTGAGCGGATCGGCAAGGGGCGGTCAGCGGCCTGCCGCGGCTGCGAGGTAGCGCTGTCCTGACTGCCCTTTACCCAACGTTTGCGTAGTTTAGGGAACGAAACGGTTTTTCTTTATCTTTCTTCAGGCTTAGGTCTGAGTTACTTGTAGTTCCCGATATTTATGATTAGAGAAATATTTGCAGAAAGAGGAAAAAAAGAAAAGCTAGTTGGACGTGTTACTTTACAATTTATGTTTGTTGCAGAAGCTTCAGTTGGTTGTATCGCAAGAGTAATGCTTTATCATTGTATTTTCTCTTACTTAGTCCTTATGACAAATAATTGTGTAATTTTCCAATGTTATGCTGCTTGACGATTTCAGTTGAGAGTTTATTATTGGTTTTGAAAGAGCTCTTGGTATTGACACAGCTGTCATCCACGCTATACGTAGCAGTTGAAAGTTAGATAATATTAACATCAGCTCAGTGTTTCTGGTATAAAGATATTTGCAAATAAAGAATAGTCACAGACGTCTTAATATTTGTGTAATCGTTGGAATGCCCAGAAAAAAGTGTTTCTGGGAGTCTATTGTGGTTGCTATTTTTAGAAAAAAATATGAAAAATTATTGAGAAACTGTTTTTTTATTAACCAGCTGCTTGGAAAGAAACCAAGCAAGAAATTTTTTTAGTGTGTTGCAACGTGGTGCTTTTGTTAGGCAAGCAGAGTGGCAGAGTTTTGTATATATTGACGTGTATGAGAATAATTTATAGTTCTTTGCAGTATGTTGATAAAATTCTGGAGTATCACCTATAAAGCCGGTCGTGTTTTCCCTATTACACTCTGAATGAACGTCTCTATAGTAATCAAGAGCAGGATGTCGAGACATGTCTGAACAAATCGTTTTGGCTGTGACAGTGCGGTGTATAGCCACACACTGTCATGCTTTCAGCCTAGGACTATTCGCTTAGTTCCAGTACACTTCATTGCTGTGTTTGCTGTTTTATCACAAGCCCCTCTACTCAATCGATGCCTCTTCTACTGTCTTAGAGATTGCAAGAAGTTTACAAATTACTGTATTAAAATAGTCATCAATTTTGTTAGAATAGTAGAACAGATAGTGTTGTTCTGTATTGCTGATACACTAATTGTAATGCAAAAATGGGCATTTTTTTTTTGTTTTGTATAGTTCTAAACATGTCAGTCTGAAGCATCATGAAGTGGGTAACTTTTTAAATACCTAATTTTTTTCATCATTCTTATTATACTTTTCATTTCAAGTATTGTACCTTCTGGCTTAGTGTGTTCACTGTATGTTCCTAAAACACATTTTCTAGTATGTTCATGCTTCTGGATATGTTTGTGGTTAAAGACTCTTTTTCCTAAGAAAATGAAGGAGCTTTCTTTTATGTCATGGCATATTGCCTAATAGTATAAGTTCCGAGATGCAAATCATTCAGACTTTTTTTTTCCCCACAAATTTTGTCTTTCAAAAGACAAAAATTGTCTTTGAGAATTGCTGTATTAGGGTTTTTTTTTCCAAGTCAAAAAAAAAAATGCCCCCCAAAACCCCAAAAGACAAAGAAAATCCCAAACCAGAATGCTACTACTACTTATTAATACATTGGCAATAAGCACATATCTTAAAAATAAGGTTGCAGATAACTACACTACTTCTGCTGTAGCTTTTACTGATGAATGTTGTTAGTAATTGTTCAGTTCCTTCATTATTTTCTTTATGGATTAAACTGCTAAAACATGTTTTCAGTAATCTGGAAGTACTAGGAAAACTTGGTTAGAAACTTGAGATAAGTCTTCCAGGTTAAAAATTCTTGTAAGATGCTGAATATAGACAGAAGATACCAGAGTACTTTCTCCTTTGGATTAACTTTGAAGTTTTAAAAGATAAAGACATTTTAGACAAAAGCTGAAAGCAGGATTTGGTGCAGAATTGTGCTGCTTCTTGCCTACAGAAAATTGGTAGCGGATGCTTGTTTCACTTCTATTACTCTTCACATAAGCAAAGAATTACTCGGTTTCAATGGCGTAAAATACATATTTTTGTATAAAATTTTGGACAATGTCAAGCAGTCTCTATTTGTTCACTTTGCAGTGTGAATTTTTAAAAGCACTGAATTGTCTGTAATTTGTTATATCTGAAAACCAATGAGGTCAGAAAAGACTTAATTCTAGGGTTTTGTTTTTTTGAAGGCTAATTCTAGGTACTTGTGTGGGATCTATGTTTTTGTAAAAACATGAGTCAGCTGATGCTTGAAAAACAGTCCTATTCAGCTGTGTCAGCTTGGACTTGAAACTTTTGCTTCTGTGAATTCTCCCCCTGTTTTCCATTCAGTATTAATTTATTGTGTACTTTGGCTTACTACAGTTGTAAAAACAACTGTCTTAGAAGATTCTGTTTTCTAGGGAACTATATTTCATTTTATTTTGAGAGATAGAATAGTGAAACAGTAGCAGTTTTGAATGCAGTAGTAGGCAGCATAGGTGGTTAACACTGTGTATAGTAGATGCTAGTAACACTTATGCAGTTCCTCTTGCCAGTTTATTTTCTTGTAAATCAGTACAGAATTAAAACTGACAGGAGTCCTGTTTTCCACGCTATTTGGAAACCAGGGCTGTAGTAAATATCCACCCACCTGTGGCTGAAAAAAATCTAGCAGATAGTTCAGAGAGGCTACCTGATGTGCTTGCTTGCACATGTTTGTCTTTGTTGGTGATTTATGCTGCTGAGAAGGAGAGACTTTAGAGCAGCTGATACACATAAATCCTTATCGGAGGAGCGTGTTTTTACAAGGAAGTAAGAGTTCAGGAGTTTGTTAAATCTGATTCTGTCAACCAGAATGTTCCCTTGCCAAATTAACATTCAGAAAAGACAGATGCACTTCCTGTCAGAAAGTATGTAATGTTATTGTTTTGGGATAAATCATTATCCAAATAATGGATAAAGTAGCATGAAATTGTGTGCACTACTGCAGTTTGTAGTGTAACCTTTTTAAATATCAGAGGTGTTAAAAATACTCTAGCTGAGTTGAATTTTCCTGGTTTGTTGAATATATGTTTTTCTTGTTTTAAAAATTCAAGAAATAAAGCAGTGCATTTGTGGAAAATGCATTGATCAAATGGCCTGATTATTGGTACATGAATTGTTATACTAAAGTGTGTTAGCTAGGTTTTAGTTCTTTCACAGTGGTGACTCTTCTGAGTTGCATGCATGGCCTACATGAAGATACTTCTGTGCAGTGAGTGGAGTAAGAAATGTAGCTGTGTGGCTGCCAGTTCAATCTTAATTAGTAATTGGAGTAAAACGAAAGTGGTGTTCACTAAAAATGTTGATTTAGATGAGTTTTGGCCTTACTAGGAAGATCTCATATGGTCTCTTGTATTTATTACTTACTGTTTCAGTAGTACCCAGAGGCTTTGGTTCTAGGTAGCCTGTGATGTTTTTTCCAGTTCTAATAATTTCCAGTGAAAGGGAAATATTTGAAAAGTTGGGATTGAGAGTTACCCTTGGAGCAGTCTGCTTGGCTTGTTTGTTCAGTCTTCAGTTCTTTATTCTTGAAGTATTTCTCAATGCTTGGCAAAAAGTAATGAAATAGATAAATTATTTAATGATTACTTGTGAAGTATAGTTTTTGTTACAAGTGATTTTCATTTCTGGACAAGAGTATCTTCATTCACTTACAGTAGAAGTTATCAGTTTTCCATGTATCTTGTCAAAACAATTTTCATTAGGGCTTTGGGGAGTGCTTTTTTTAAAAAAAAAAAAAAAAATTGTTTTGGCATTTATGTGGTTTTGTTGGTTGGTTGGGTTTTTTTTGTCTGATGTTGATTGGGGTTTTTTTGAAAATTACTTGATTTCTTCACTGATTCAGTACATGTGTAACATTCAACATGTCATCTTTGGCGTATATTTTGTATTTCACATTTATATAAATGGAAGTTTATGCAAATGGGGGAATATGAGCTGGCCTGTCTAGGATCTGGAAGAGTCACTGCTCATGTGTTTATGTTTTTTGGTAGAAGCTGCTTACAACAGCTTAATTCCATCTCAATTTAAAAGTGACTGCAAAGAATAGTTATTGTTGACTTTTTTGTGGCATTCTCACCAGGGAAACACACTTACCATGCTTGCTTATTTTTGTTCATGTTGCTTGTCTTTGCTTACAAGGTTTTTGGTTGTACTGTGTTGAGGTGGTGGCCCTGCAAAATTTGATGACAACTAGTTTTTGAAGTGTCTGCCTCATTAGAGTCTTAAACTAGTGAACTACTGAAGATGTGTTGAAGGTGAGTGTTTTATTTTTGACTCGAGGAGTTTATGAACACTTACGAAGTGTTCTAGGGGTTTAATTTCGTATTCACAACCATCTTCTACATGAATGGAATTATTTTAATTGTTTTACAGATGTGATTTTTCCATCCCTCACTTGCACTGAGTGCTCCTAACTTCAGTGTTATTTGATAATGGATCATGTATAAAGTTTTCATAAGAAAAATAAGAGAACAAGGATTTCATGTGCATACATATCCATATTTGAAAGGTTGTTTGGTTGGTTTTTTTTTTTTTTCCCTCTGTCTTTTTCTTATCTTTAATGTTTTTGGTACTGTACTAAGTCAGAGGCATTTATCTTTTGAACACAGGGTGATCCATACTACAGCACACTTGATTTTAGCCAAAAGCCTGAGAAGTGATCCCTTGTGGTCAAAACTGGGTGGAATAAAGTTCTAACTTTGTTTATTCTGCTTTCAGTGCTTTTACAGGACTCCTATTAACATCTTGATCTTGTAATTGATTAGGGATAATACTGATTTTCTTCTGATGCAGTCTGTGTAATGACAAGATTCCTGAAGCTGTGCCTTCATCTGTTCTTTACATTCATATGTGAAGTTAGCTTTTCTAATTTTGTTTTGTTCTTACTGAAGTAAGAATAGAAAAATTTAAATAAAGGAACTTCTGAAATATTTTGGTTGAGGGAAAATGCAAAGTTCATTATGAGCTCATACTACAATAAATGAGGTGTCAGATTTTGATGTTAAATGTTATTGAAGGCTTTTATGAATTTTGCAGAAATTAAAGATCTATTTAACTTGAATCATTGTTTTAGCCATCAAAAATAACAATTAAAAAATCATAGAGAAGTTTTAAATAATTGTGTTTCTATTTGCAACTTTCTTTTGTTCCTTTTTTTTTTTTCCTTACTGTGAAGTCATACTCAGGGCAATTGGGATGCAAAATATGGTCTTTTTCTTCTCTAGTATGTCTTGATTTCTGTTTAGCTTTTGAGCTCTGGAAGAAGCTGTCAATTGTGTATTTTAGTAATTTCTTTGCATCTCGCTATTGGCATGAGCACCTGTGATAGCAAAGATGTCAGTATTTGATTTCTTTGAGGACTAGTATCCAGTTTGCGTGCATCAAATAATAAATCAGAATGTGAATGAATAATTATTCAAGCTTTTTCACACTGGTGTCATTTTTCAGTCCTTATTTTATTACATGAAAATAATAATATGAAAGCAGTTTTTCATACAACATACAGGGTTTCTGTTGCTGGAATTGGAGGATTTTTACTGAAGACGGGGTAGAAGAGTGGCACAAAATCAGATACAAGCCATTTCCTTAAGTCAAGTGCCTCTACCTTTATTCAGATTTAGCATATTTCGGGCAGTCACCTGTCCAAATCATGCTTAATCTGAATAAAGGTAGAGGCACTTGGAATTAAATTGATACTCTGACCTTTGCAGTTTTCAGTGTCTTAATACTTTCATGCTATATAACTGATTGGCTCAGTCGAGTTTCTGTGCCTGCTACTAGAAGAGATTGATTGTGGTTTTGTAAGTGGCCTTTATCCACTTGTAAGCATCCCAGGTTAGTAACAAAGCTTCCTACCCAGGAATGTTATTCTGTGTTTCCTTTCCACCTTTTTGTTTTGCTTTAACTGTTGGTATCCACTGCCAAAGTCTTCGTCTTTAACTTTAGACATCTTTCCAGTAGCAATTTGAAAGTTACCTCCTCCACTTAGAGATGATTCTTCTGCTACCCTCCCCTCATTCCCAAGTCACAGAAATAATAGGTTAGTGTTTAATTGTAGCCTGACTTCACAGACTTCTCTGATTTCACACCCTACTTTCTCAGTGTGATGCTGAGAGAGATGTAACGTGTTCTGTTACAGGAAACAGCTCAGTCTTACAGCATCTTCTTGAGATGACTGCTTGCCAAAAATTTGTCAGTCTTTGGACTATTCTGAGTTAGTGCTTCATTAGACTATAAAACTTTACTCACTTTATCCAAGTTGTTACAGCAAAAATTTTGTAAGATTGTGTCACCGCAAGCTAGGTGTTTTCTCTAGGTCTGTTTTCCATTAAAATGTTACTACTTTAAGCCCTTATGAGTTTCTACACTTGACATTTTGGTTCAGCTTTTGCATTGTGTTTCAAACTGTGCTTCTTAATTTCCTTTGCATATTTCCATTTTGTGTATGGTTTTATCTGACAGTGATATACACTTTATCAGCTGGTACTAGCAACATATTTTGTTCCACACAGGAAGCTGGAAAGAAAAAATCCATTAGCAGACTACCATTTACGAGGGTTTTTAAAAACAATTATTTTTTCCATCACAGATATCATCATGGTAAAATTTTTCTCGCTCAGTGTGTAACAGTGTGATAGAGAAGGTTTTTGGCTGTCATGAAATAGTGTTTAAAGCCTCTGCTATAAAACTGAGCCTTTAAGAATGATCTGAATAAGGAGAGAGAAAGAGTTGTGTATGCTAGAGGTAAGGACACACTCAGGATATGCCTAAAATGTGTTGTGAGCATTAGAATAGGAAACAGAAGCAGTCTTGTGTTCATTTGAGCTTCTTGAAGGGAAAGAGTGATAAAAGAACTAGGGAGATCTTGGAGAGGCATTTACCTTGAGTAAGGAATTTATTGGGAATTGTGCCTGTTATTTACCAGAGGCTACCAGTAACAATGGAATTATTGTGGACTTAATTGATATGGGGGTGCTTACGAGCTTGAGATGAAACTTGGGATGCAATGCTGCTTCATTTGATTGAAGTTCTGGTAAATGTGTATGTTAACTGTAAGAGATTCTCCTACTGTAAGAGAAAAAAAATCATGAAAATATTTGTCATCATGGTTTTACTTTATAGTTACATGTAAAAGCTATGAGGCCATTCCCTTTTGTAACTGCTATTATAGGAGCTTAAGTGCTGCTGAAGGGTCAAGAGGAGTTCTGGTCTTTACACCACCATCTGTTCTTTGAAATACAAGCTGGAGATAAACACACTTACGGGATCTTGCATTTTCAGAAGTCATCATAAATAATCTGAATTAATAGAGTATGATTAAAGTTGGGATTTTTTGTTAGAATGTTTTTTAAAGATGGGTTTCTTTAATATCTTGACTTCAATTGGGTAGTTTGTTTCAGGAGAAGATCTTCAGGAAAATATGATTGCCATTAATTTTAAAAAGTCACCCATGTAATTCTTCAATAGCAAAAAGCATCTCTAAATTCAAAAATAGATATTGACCTCCAGTTTGTTTGCTAATGAGGCCCACTTAAGTCCTGGAGTGGGAAAGTGGCATTTAAATTAAAAATGTAACACTCTCAGATTTACGTAATCTGTGGCTGTTTAATAGAGCTGCTGTGTGTACCTGGAAGGCTGTGGCTCTTCCAACAGGGAGTGCTCCTGTCACAGGGAGTAGCTTGAAGGGGAAGTTTAGGGGTGAATGTGCTTCCTGGATGACAGTAGAGCTGAAATGGTGTATGAGTCAGCAACTTGTGATAGGAAGAAATTCTTGCGGTATGCTTTCCCAGTAACAAATACATGTTAAGTAATTTGTGCCAGTATCACATTTTCTGCTTGTTTTAATCTGACAAAAATGAGACCACAGGTTCATGCCATAAAGGGTAAAGTTAGCTTAATTTAGGTTTTTGGGTTTTTATTTTAATCAATTTACTAACTAGACAGTTTACCATATAATTAAAGCCTATCAAAGGATTTAGCTATTGATTTTCATAAGCAACAAGGAAATATGTCAGAAGTTCCCATATCAAAAGTACCTGCTTTTATAAGAACTTACCGATGACAGTAATTGAGTATTAAAGGCTTGGTAAGTTACGTTAGTTGGATACCACTAATGGAAAAAAGAATGCATTAACCTTGTATTGAATTAAACAATAGTATTTAATTCAAAACTTCTAATTGAAGCCATTTGTTTCTAAAAGATGAGATTTTTAATGTCAAATTTTTGAATTTGAGCAAGAAATTACTGAAAAAGAGACTATGGCCTGTCTCAAGCAGAAATGAGGACTGAATGAAAAATGGTCTTCTGCAATTTAAGAATCATTCAGTTTCTTGTAATGTAATCATCTAGCGAGCAGTATTTCATCATCCAAGATAATATACAGCCATAAATAGAATATGTATGTGTAGGTACTGACCTTTGCTAGAAGAAGTTGGTGCTCAGTTATTTCTGTAAGGGAGCTTTTAAAAAAGTATATTTCTAGCTTACTATAAAAAATAAAGTTTTACTCTGTGCAAACACTGACAAAGTTACAAGTGGCTTTATATAGCGAGAGTAACAGGTCAACCACTTTACAGGAATACATATCTTTGTGATAAGTATGTTACTGTCTGAAAAAGTATAAAATAATAAATATTACAAATTAATTCCATAAGTTTTTTTTTTCTTATTGTTCAACTGGAACTTGGAAACAAATGCATGATTTTTTTATTTTTTTTTTTTTCTCCTTCCCTCCCCCTCCAGGTATTAAGTCTTAAAAGAGGTACTCATTTTCAAGAAGTACTATGGATGACACAAAAAAAGCTTGCAATAGCTTTTGCAGTGATGGAGTTCTACTCAGAATGGGTCTCAATGATAACAAAGCTGGAATGCAAGGTTTGGATAAAGAGAAAATCAATAAAATTATCATGGAAGCTACTAAGGTTGGTTTGCTTACTCTTTTCCTGCTGCTTTAGCCATTGTCCAGTATCATAAGGTCCTCTTCCTCCCTTCTTCAAATGCGTAAATGGAGGGCATCTTCTCCCCACGTGTGTAAATGGAGGGCATCTCCTAAGAAGAAATGCATGTGTGGGGAAGTAGGAGAAAGACTATAGCTTAATACCATAAGGGTTCATTCACAGGGACATGAAGGGGCACAACTGAATACATCTTTAAATACTCCCATTTTGCCCGAAGCAGTGCATAAATATCACAGTATTGCCCCTTTTGCCTGTCCCATTGTTAATCAGCCAAGCAGTGTATTTCTTATTATATATATATATTAGCAATATATAAAAGCAATTTGATGTAGTCAGGTTTTTCTAGTCCTTTCAGTAAAATTTCTTCGTATTTACTACCTCTTCTTGACTGTCCTCTCAGTATTCAAGAGAGGTGGCCAGTAGTGTTCAGTTTTGTACCAAAGATCCACAGAGGACCCCACAAATCATTGGAATATTAGTCTTCTTGTTCTTGGAGAGTCTTTACTTTATTTGAGCATCTCTGGGGTTTTTTTACTATTTTTTACTTTTTTCATTTTTTTGGTTTTTGTTTGTTTTTTTTTTTCTTTTTTTTACTTTTTCCCTTTTCCTTTTCCTTTTTTCTTTTTACTTTTCCTTGCACAAATGTATGTTCCACTTGCTGCTGCTTTGGCCCTGGGTTAACTGGTTGATATTTTGCTCATGAATTCTGTGTTGATTGCTATTGCTGTGTGGTAAGCTGCGGGGGTTCAGGGAGCAGAAAACCTACTATAAAGAGCTTTTATTTGGCAAACTTTATTTTCTGCTTGCGTTTTCACTTTGATACTGTATATGCTGTTGAGCCCCTTGTTGATTAGATGTTTCTTTTACTTATTCTGTTTGTTCTTTCTTGAAAACATAGTGCTTTGTCAGACATATCCCTAATAATGATATTTGGATAAATCATTTTGTCAGAACAGCCACTGTTTCATTTCCTGTTGTGGAATAGAATGAATTATAAAATAGGCTTTCAAAAGTGATATACAGGCATCTATGTGTCAGAAATACATTTCTGTGAAAAAAGGCAAAAGAATATAACAGATATAGCTCAAGAAGTCTGAAAAGAAGTGTTGATTCTTTTTCTTAACCTTTTCTTCAGTCTTCAAAATTACACCTACAAACACTACCCATAATTGTATTACAGCACGATTTTATAGCTTTTCAACTGTAAAATACTGCAAGAAATTTAAAGAACCCCAAAGCTTAATAAGAGTC
The DNA here is from genome assembly GCA_009867235.2 of Psittacus erithacus. Classification (NCBI taxonomy): domain Eukaryota; kingdom Metazoa; phylum Chordata; class Aves; order Psittaciformes; family Psittacidae; genus Psittacus; species Psittacus erithacus. Next base: position 18,721 of record WYDI02004552.1, read on the forward strand.
TTAAGTATTGGCCTGATTCACACACCAGTAGTTTGGTACTGACTTCTTTCAATTGGCTTTGATAAGTCACATTTGATTGCAGAGGGAAGAAAAGATGAAATGCATGTCTGATACTGAAAGAAATCATACAGTAGTTTCTGCTAATTAGAGACTTCTCTAAGCGATGAGACATGACTCGTTACAGTCTTGCCATTCTTCCTTTTTATCATTATTGTAAAAGTGGATATTTTTGCTTTTTATATTTATGCTTGGTTCTTATTTGACTGTGGCTGAATTCTTGTCATTGGCAACGGTTTGATAGCCAAAGGCTTAGAGCTAAAAATTTGGCCACTTTTACAGATTTTACAAATGGCATTTCAGACAGTTCAATAAAAGACATTACTTCTTCCTGAAAATGCTATTTCTCTTGTAAGCTAACTAGATATTGTTAGAAAAATATTTTATTTCCTGGCTTTTAATTTTCTTCTTTTCTATTTTGTCGTATGCCCTCTTTTCTTTGTTAGGAAGGAAGTCATACACATTCTTTGCATGATCATTGTCTTTTTTTGTTTTTATTACATCGCCTTTTCTTCATTCCTTTTCTTGAAGGAGTAATTACATACTTGAGGGTGAGAGGGCTTTTTTATACTCATTTGCTTTTCATCACCGTCTTCCAAATAGCTTCTAATTCTGCAGTATCCTTCAAGTTTAAATGGCCAATGAAATACTCAACATTATAATTGGATTTGACTTTTACAATGTCATTATTTATTTCCATGTAGATTAAAGTATGCGGAAGTCTGGCAAAATGCTTATTTTTTTAAATTTTTTTATTTTTAGTTTTTGTACTCCTCTTGGAGGTATTACAATGAATAGTTTGACTTTTAGCTACTCTTTCAGGTTTTTGTGGTCAAGTGTTAGAATGAATAAACATAGTAAGTTCTCTAAATAGTCCCTTATACTCATCTGAGTATAGGGTATCTGAGAAGGAGAAATACATCTGTGTCTTTTGAGAAGAGAGATGTAAAGCACCACCGGTGTCTCTTGTGCATCATTTATATGAAAATACAAAGTATGCATTAGAAACCATTACTGTGTTTTACATTTTCGGTATTTAAAGATCAGATGTGGTATCTGTATTTAAATACCTGTCTTAAATACCTGTAAATATCTGTATTTAAATTACCACTGTCTGTGGTAATCTGTATTTAAAAATCAGATGTGGTGATTCAGAGGAAAAGACAAAAACCGTAGTATTTCTGCAATTTTCTTCCAGGGTTCTAGATTTTATGAAAATGAACTTAAAAAAGATCAGCAAGTTAACCAACGGATTGAGAAAATGATGCAGCTAAAAGAGAAAATTACAGCACAACAGCTCTTGAAAGCACAGCTGCAGGTACTAATCAATCTTACAAAAACTTTTTGGCGTAAAAGGTGAATGAGAAACACTTGGGTGTGTTCTAGTGTATTGCATTTAATTCTGGTAATAAGTACAATGTTAACGACCACTTTGATGTTAGCCACACAAGTAAAACTGCACAATGTTTTCATGATGTAATCTTAATAAAAACTTGCTAGAAGAGCAAATTGTAAAATCACTGTGAAATGTTCTTAAATGAGTAAAACAAAGTAATTCCTGTTTCTCTAAGTCTGGTTAGTTTATAGGGCTGTCATGGTTTATGTCAACATTTTGTTAAATACCTTATTAATACCAGTCTGCAGTTTACTTTCTGTTTGTGTAATATATGTATATTTGTGTTCAGTGGCCTGCAGTGGGAGGAAGGGGATCAGAGTTGTCAACTCTTCTGGATATAATTTATTTCTTGTTTATGCTAATTAATGAAAAAGTCTACATGGCAAGCAGTCACAAGAAATGCAAGTGTTCTGAACTAGAAAGATGAAGAGGGTGTTTGTCTTCTCAAAAGCTAAAGACAGATAACAGCATCCGAACCGTTACTGTGTATGAAGGGTTGTTGAAAAAAAACACCACCACCAAGACTGCATGCTAAACAATCTTAGGCGCAACAGAATTAAAGTTGCTTGTAGAGGCTTAATTCCTTTCCTTTTTCATTTGTACTGTGATTCAGTCTTTAATTATATGATTGCTTGCTGGTTTTCCCTAACAGGCTTCCTGCTTCATTCACTGCACAGTGCAGACAGTGTGCACTGAGTGGGCAATTATTCAATATTTACTGTTGTCTTCATTATTCAGTGAGTGGCCCTAAGCTTTATTTGTTGTATGCTAGTCTAACACAGCCTTGAATGCAGAATTACTGACTTCCTCATATGCTTCTCTGTGTTGTATACCACATAGTGTGAATTCTTTAAAGTATTGCAATACTCCCGCAGAGTAGTTTGTTTTGTAGATGAGGAGCTGAAGCACATGAAAATTAAACACATCCATTAATTTTGAATGCTGTTGTGAGGATCATAAGTCTTGAGCTTTGGTGTACAATCTTTCTTCATTCATCACAGATTTGCCAAGTACTTCTGTAAATTATGTCAGTATATCAAATTTGTGCCCAGGAAAGCTTCTAAACACTGAGTATCTCTGGGAAGTTTGTTATATGCATGTATGCCTCAACTTGTTTTAGTTAATATTTAACATGGGTCAGGTATGTCTCTGCTTGTTTGGTATTGTTTTGTTTATTGTTTGATTTTTGTTGTTTTAGGCTTTTTTTTTTGTGGTTGTTGTTTGGTTGGGGTTTTTTTTGTTTGTTTTTGTTTTGTTTTTATTTTAGGGTAGCTTTTAAGTTATTTAATTATGAAAAAGATAACTTCCTTTTCCGTCCTTCCTGGTTCATGATTGCTGATACCCTCATTTATTCATTGCAAGTTCTGACCCTTTTGCTCTCTCTCTGTGCCTTTCTTTTAATTTATCCTACCCTTGATTTTCCTCTTCTTGTCCCACATCCCCAGATTCCATCAGTCCTCTTTCCAGAGCAGTCATTGTCTGTGCCCCTAAAGTTCCCAATGAAGTCCCCAGTCTCCTGGCCCAGCAGTCTGTCTGTGCCTGATATCCAGAATGCCTCTCCCTTTTCCTGTCACTTACCTGCCAGCTACTGTTTCCCAGGCCATTATCTCCACCTTTAACTTTGCAAGTCTTGTGTGCCTTATTTATTTTTTTTTAATATGTGCTGTGAGTTTAATCAGCTTCTCTAGGTCTTTGGATGTATAGTCAGGTCTCAACATCTTCTGTTCTTTAATTTTGTCTATCGAGTTAATTCTTTTTATTTCTGCCTTCTGATATACCATGAGAGAATTTGTTTTCTTAAAATTTTAAGTATGACGTATTCACACTTCCATGGAATTCCTCTAAGTAGGTCTTTGAGGAGGCTGAGGATTTACTGGTGATACAAAGCGGGAGGGAGTGGCTGATCCACGTAAAGGCTGTGTTGCCATTCAACAGGACCTTGATAGGCTAGAGGATTGAGCGGAGAGAAACCTAATGAGGTTCAACAAGGGCGAGTGTAGGGCACTGCACCTGGAGAGAAAGAAGGCTGAGTACCAGTACAGATTGGGTGCTGACCTAGTCAAGAGCAGTTTTGCTGAGAAGGACCTGGGAGTTGGTAGATGATAAGTTGACTATCAGCTGGCAGTGTGCCCTTGCAGCCAGGAAGGCAAATAATAACCTGGGGTGCACTGGGAGGAGTGTGGCTGGCAGGTTGAGGGGGTGACCCTCCCCCTCTGTTTGACCTTAGTGAGGCCACATCTGGAGTCCTGTGTCCAGTTCTGGGCTCCTCAGCACAAGAAAGACGAGTTACTGGAGAGGGTCCAGTGAAGGCCATAAGAATGATCAGGGCTTTTATGAGGAGAGACTGTGGGAGCTGGGCCTGTTTAGTCTGAAGAAGAGAAGACTGAGAGGGGATCTCTTTAATGCATATAAGTATCTCAAAGGTGGGTGCTAGAAGGATGGTGCCACACTCTTCAGTGACAGGACAAGAAGCAATGGCCATAAATTAAAACGGAATGAGAAGAGGCTTCTTAGCAAGGCCTGCTGCAATAGGATGAGGGGTGATGGTTTTAAACTGGAAGAGAGGAGATTCAGGCTGTTTGCGAGGAAAAAAATTTTTATGACGAGGGTAGTAAAGTACTCACACAGGTTGCCCAGAGAGGTGGTGATATCCCTGGAGATATATAAGACGAGGCCAGATGTGGTTCTGGGCAACCAAGTTGTTGGTTCTGGTTCAAGTTGTCCCTGCTCATTGCAGGGGGATTGGACTATATGACTTTTGGAAGTCCCTTACAACCCAAACTATTCTATGAGGAAGAACTTCTTTACATTGAGTGTGGCAAGCACTGGAACAGGCTGTCCAGGGAGGTTGTAGAGCCTCCCACTCTGGAGACATTTAGAACCCGCCTGGATGCATTCCTGTGTAACCTGCTCTAGGTGACCCTGCCTTGGCAGCAGGGTTAGAATAGATGATCTCCAGAGGTACCTTCCAGTTCTAACGATTTTGTAATGTAAAAATAAACAAAAAGGTCCCTGTTTACTGAATTTATTGGAAAAAATCCTGGTTACATGGTGGAAACAGTAACATAAATAGAATGTAGAATCTGCAAGGTAAACCACTACTGGAGTGTATATATGCCAGGAAATTTGTGAGGATTTTTTTCATTTTTTTACAGTTTCTTTAGGAGGCCTTCTTTGCAGAAGGGCACTTAACCACCATTGATATTTTCAAATACTGGCACAGTAGAAAGTGTTTATAAAGCTTCTTAAAACTGCAATTTATGTGTACAAATATTTCTTTGGGGTTTTTTGTTTGTTTGCTGGAGTTTATAAAATAATCTTAAATTTGAAAGGTAGTTTGAAGTTTTTCTAATTAATGTTATTGTTATATTTTAAAAGAAATTATATACTGTGCAGTATCATGTGATTCTTAATTTTGGTAAACTTTTCTGTAACAGAATTAGGTTATCCCAACAGTCTAGAGTGTAATTGCTTGAAATTCAGCAGTAGTTAATAGTGCTTTAAAAGGTATCTGGCTGCTACCAGATTTGCAAACTGCTGTACTAATGTTTGCTATATTTATCCATGTAGATTTTCCCCAGATGTTTATTCTGTAAATAGTTACTACTAATTTAAAATTGTATCACTGTTTGTTATCTCTTCACCTTATCAGATGCTCTTACAAATACAAAGAAGATTTTGGATGATCTTTTCTGTCTTACTTTGGCAAAGCACTTTAAGATAGAAAACTTGTATCTTGCATCATGGGATAAAAAGAAGTGAGAGGTTATTTAGGTCATTTGAAAGTTACTAGAAGTAGAATTAAACTTCAGTTACAATTTGTATTTTTTAGGGGATTTTTTTTTTTTTCATCTGGCGTGGAAATTAAAAGTCTCAGTATCTCTTTCTGTCTTCAAGGAAAAATTGGAAGCAGCTTTTAAAAACGTGTCAGCCTGGCTTCCTTCTAAGAAATTATTCCGTGACTTTCCTTATCTTACTAAGGAAACATTTGTAGGTGCATGAAATTTGCTGAGTATGTCTGAGTGTGTTTTGTTTGGGTGTATTACTTGTTGTATCAGTTGCTTTTGCTGAAGAGTTATCTTTTTGTATTTCTGATTAGTTTATGTAATTTTACTTCGTTCTTCAGGTGCATGTGTTAATTGATCAGTAAGTATGATGATACATTTGGGGGAGAAAAGGCAAAAAGAAGTTTGTTCTTAATTTGATCAGCTGAAATGCAGAAGTTATGTAACTAGAAAAGCAATTGACAGAATTAAACAATTTGAGTTTCAGAGTAACCTGAAAGTTATCTGTATATTTTAAAATAAGGATGTTTTTCATTGTTACTGTGTGGCTTGAACTCTTACTGAATTAGCAGCATAATGAAAATGATGTAAATTTCCCAGTTTTTGTTGTTGTTTGAATGGCTTTTCCCGTGTGTTTTTAATTTGTCTAAACCAGTTTTCTTGGCCCTAGGGAGCATACTGTGCTCTTCTTTATGAAATAGCTTAGTTTGAGGCCCCATTCTAGCCTTTCATCCCTCAAATCAACTTGGAACAAAACAAAGAAAATACTTTGTAAATTGTAACTTGGCAATTTAGTTTGAACATTCATAGCCATTTGCCTTGGTTCAAGAGTCTAAACACGGGCTTTTGGATACGGATTTTATGGTTTTTATTAAGCAGCTCTGTCGAGGGGAAAAACACAGAAAATGTCTTCAAGTAACCATGCAAGTTACACAGAAACATCCCTCTCCAGGACCATAAGCCCACTGCGATCAATCTAGAGACATTTCTGTAATTGTATCTTGATGTCATTAATGTGTTTGTCTTTGCACTTGCAAGCAAAGAGTACTTAAATTTCTTGAGCTCTATTATGCCTATTTGGTAGGGTTTTGGGTTTTTTCCCTTTCTTTTTTGTTTGTTTGTTTGTTGTTGAATTCTCTCTTTCACTTACAGAATGGTGTGCAGTACTGCCAACATAGACATCTTAAATTCTTAAATCAGTGGACTTTAAAAGTTGCTTCCCAAATAATGCATTCACACTTTCTGGTCACACAGTTCATAACTCATTCACATTTGAAAGACATTTCGTAAACAGGCACATGATCTGCAATTTTTTTTTGCAAAAGGATGCAATCAAATTAAGCCAAATTAAAGTAGTTCATGGAGATGTCCTTGTGCTTGGCTTCTGCCTCACAACATTGTGGAACTAATGCAGCAGGAGTATTGCTCACTGCCTACCAGCAGACAATACATGTTTAATTCAGAGTGAAATGTGCTCGGTATGCATGGGCTTTTCTTGAAAACTCATCTTGCATTTTTTGCTAGCAATCCAGCCTTGTATGGTACGGATTCTTGTAACAAATGTTGAGGAATTTTATAAAGGGATTAAAAGTAGTTTAATTAGCAGTAAATGAACCTGTTTGTTTGAGACCTTATTTTTCTGACAAGATAAGATAAATGGATCTGCCCTGTGAGCTGTTGACCTTCTCTTAGCTTGTCTAGGCTGGTTTTCTGAAGTGTGGTAGCTGAGTTTAGGAGCACTGGTAATTCTCTAAAAGCATGAAAGCATGTTTTGTTTGGGGATTTTTTTCTTTTTTTTTTTTTTTTTTTAATAAGCTTTATCCTGTAGCCAAAGCTACATAGTCAGTGGTCTTACAAAGTTTGAGTCATGTGATATATCCTTTCCCCCCCGCCTCCATAGATGGGGTTTTGCTGTTTGGTCAGTGGTTTTTTCCATTGGATTTGGAGTTGTGTTTTGTTGGGGTTTTTTTTGTAGCATTTGCTGCAGCAACAGCAGTGTTCTGAGAGCAAACTTCATCAGAAACTTGGTTGAGGGTGGATTTTTCTGGCGGTGCTGATTTGGTGAGGTTTGCTCATTTGTTTTCTTTGTTTTTTTAACTACGTGCCAGATGTATTTGTTTTTCTAGGATCATCTGTACTATTGCACTTCTGCCAGGTTAATAGTTTTTCAATTACTGTTTTATTCTGTTCAGGTGGACAAACTTGTGGTAGAACTGGAACAGAGCCGTAACCTTAGCAATACAATTGTACACATTGATATGGATGCCTTCTATGCAGCTGTGGAGATGAGAGACAAACCAGAGCTGAAGGAAAAGCCTATAGCTGTGGGATCAATGAGTATGTTGGTATGGCCAAATGTCAAGCTGATATAGAAATCAATTGCATGAATCTAAAGCCTAATAAATTATACAGTAATAATGCAATATGACACTTACATAGAAAAAAATTTGTAAGTGTGGAAAACTAACGAAAATAATAGAGGAAACATTGGTTCTTAGACTAGACCATGTAAGATGGATTTTATTTTTTGGTAAAAAGTGTACTGATGCAAGTTTAAATGATGTAAGCAGATTGAAAGATGGTGGGAGGACATGCATGTAAATTTTGTGTTTTAAGTTTTTTCTTTGTGGAGATATATGATATAATTTGATTATTTAACACTGAACTTCAAGAAAAAACTGATTGCTGAGCACTAAACTTATTTAATCTCTCCCAAGTCTACGTCAAATTACCATGCTAGGAGATTTGGTGTACGTGCAGCCATGCCTGGATTTATTGCTAAAAAGCTATGTCCACATCTAACTATAGTACCATTAAACTTTGGAAAATACAGCAAAGTGAGTAAAGAGGTAAGTCTAAAAGTTCTCTAACCAAAAGTCAGTGCACTTGGTTTTAGACTCTATCATTGCATAACTTTTAGGTAATATGAAAAGTAGTAGTTTAAATATTGAACTCTTCAGTGATGTGGCTTTGAAAACAAAACAAGGAGGTGAAAAGCATTACATTCACCCATCTTGCTATTTGAATTTAAGTCATGCTTCATTAAAAGCATGCAAATACCTATCAGCATCTTTGGTGTAGTACAACAGTGTAGTAAGCCAGTGATACCACTTGAGCTTTACTATTCTTAAGACTTCAAAACTATGGAGGAAGCACATAGGAAAAATGGAGATAATAATTTCATACAGTTCATAATCATTATTTTGAATGCTGATTACTGCAGAGAGAACCAGAGAGCATTAGTGAGTTCTAAATGCAGATTCATTTGTTTCAAAAGAAGGGACTTGAAATAAACAGCAAAAAATTTTTCTTTAATTTTGCTTTAATGGAAGTAATTTTACTTAGTGCCAGGAGAAATACGTAGAATTACCTGAAATCCTGTTAAAAAGAAGAAAAAGATGTTTTGTAAACCTTAAATCAAGCTGATGCATGGTACAAGTCTCCTGATTTCAGTATTATGCCACTATTTATTTATTCTTATGAAGCCTCAATCTCTTTACATAAATGAAGGTAATTACTAATTTTGATCCTATTTGATTTTTCTCACTTCTATTTTAACAAAGCATGTATAGATATGAGTATTTCAGGATGCGTTTTAACTTAAGGATCTCAGATTTCATGACATGTATTTAACTTTTTGTTTGATGGGGTAAAGTATTGAATGTTGAGATTGATTTGGTTGTTTAGTTGTTTTTCTCTTAGGATTTGGATTGAAAATATTTAAATTTATTTCATTTTATCTTTGAAAGTTGAGCTGTGAATCCTATCTTCCATCAGTTTCAGAAAGATGAAGCGCATGTTTGACTAAAACTAACAGAGATAACACGACACAGTCAAATTGTCCTCCTTCTTTTACTAAAAAAAAAAAGCAGGGTGGGGAGAGGAGAAAAGGTAGATACTTTATTTTGACCATTTAATTTATTATATTGCCTTCTGGAAGGACACATTATCACTGAAGATTTTTCTAACCTGCGGCATTAACCAGTGCTTTAAAGCATTGGCTGTAATTTCAGTTTGAGTATAATTTAAGACTTAAGTGTGGGGGTTTGCAATGTTTTTTTGGTTGGTTGGCTGATGGGCTTGTTTAGTTGGTTTTGTTCTGGGTTTTTTTTTTAACCTTTGCATATGTGATGTCTGAAGCACAGTGCCCAGAAAGATGCATCAACTCATGTGCTTTGCTGAGTTCACAGGTCCACAGAGTTTTATTCAGGTGGTACTACCATGTCTGTGAACCTCTGAGTTCCTCTGAAATCGCTGTACACTGATCTGAATGACCTGTGTAAAATACAGGTCATAGAGTAAAACACACTGCTCAAAGTCCATTTAGTTCTTGCTTATTGTTGGTATCTTGCTCCTTGTAAGAGGCAAGTAGCAATAGTTACCAGTATCAATAAGTAATTTTATTTATTAATTTTGCTTATATTGCTCGGTCATCCTCAAGTTTTAGAGTACATTGGTTTACTTTAAATGTGTGTCAAGATCTGCTCTTTCAGCAACCAAGCTTTAAACTTCCACTATGTGTTTATCAAGGTTAGAGAAATACTGGCTGAATATGATCCCAATTTTATGCCTGTGGGCCTAGATGAAGCCTACCTGAATATAACAGAGCACTTGGAAGAAAGACTGAACTGGCCTGAAAGTAGGAGAAGATTCTTTTTTAACACAGAAGGCACTACAGAAAACGGTAAGGAAATGATTCTCTTTTTATGCAGTCACCTGAGACTGAGGGAACAGTCAGTTTCTTTTAGGGTTCCTTGGCAGAATGAGGATGGCCGGAAACAATAGTTATAATTAAAGGTTTATTTTCCTAATAGGAAGTAATGCTTAGAATAGCATAGAATTTCTCCAAGCAGAGTCAATGAAGTACAATCTTTAAGTAACGTTATACAGAATTTCTGATACAACTTAACTTTCAAATTTTTAATCACCTGGATCCTCTGAGCGTCATGTCAGATCTTAATACATGGATTGCTATATCAATATAACAGTCATAACCTAGACTTGAATTATATTAAAGAATATTCAGTCCTTGGAGGAAGCAGAAGACACAGTGGAGGTGTCCTGGACAGGTCCTAGTCTCACTCCCAGTCCAGCAGTAGTTCTGGTCCATATTACCTGTTAGGACTTGTAAGTGTTTGATTTTACGGACTGTGCTCTGGTGCTGTTACCATCCTTGTTCTGTGTCAGGGTCATCAATACCACCAGGCTGTCTGGGTGCCTGGGACCTTCAAGGGCAGTAAGGACAGGAGTAATTGGCCTCATGCCCAGGATCTGAGGCTGGTAGGAAGGGGAAGGAGAAATCTGTTTCCTTTGTCTGCTCAGTGGACAGGACCTTAACGGCCTGATAATGAGGGGAAAGGAAATGAATACACAACATGGTAAGTCTCAGAGAATGGCTTGCCCTGTAAAATAATGTTAGTTATGCTAATTGATTTACCAGATGTCAGGAGGAGGAGGTAACTCATAATGTAAGATTCAGATAAGCTGCACCCATTGAAAGTGATACTTGAGCCATAATTTGTCCTCCCATATCGCTCTACTTACAATTTGTTAATTTACAGGTTAACTTCTACTGCTCACCTGTGCATAAAAGGTGTGCAGCTAATGTTTTGGACTTGTAGGATTTTTTTTTTTCTTTTTTAACCTGAGTATAATGTGTGAAAAGTGGTAGTAAGTTTGCTTAAGGAGGTGTGAAATAAACTACTGTTCTAACAGTTACCTGTATTTTGTAAAGATGTTTCCAAAAATACTATAGAGTGCGGCGCATCAGAAACATGAGAAATCGTCTGCAAAAACAGTATGGGTAAACTCTAGTTACATGATTGTTTTACAAGAATAAAAATGTATAAAGTAATGAGCACTGCAGAAGTTATAGTAATTCTTGAGATATGACTAAATTTCATTTGGCGTAGAAGATGGATTTGGAACCACCTCCACACTCAAGACTATTAAAAAAACAAGGAATCATACACATGGTTGACAGACGCACAAATCAGAACATTTATATTTTAAGTATTAAAAATTATCTGAATAGTAAGAGGATAATCAAAGATCCACTACAACTGGAAAGTATTAATGGAATAGATAGGAAAAAACACGCCTAGTCTTTACAAAATATCACTTAAGGGTAGTCATGTGCCTTCCATACTTGTCGATCATCTTCATCCTTCCAAAACACAACTGAGCACTCCAAATGTGGAAATACAATAGTAATGTTTGTGGAATCAGACAAAGGGCTGCTGACATTACTTGTTTTATCATGGCTGCAGTTGAAAACAAGGAGGTCACCAGCTTGGTGGTTCTAAAACCAGATATTTCAGAACCCTGATTTTCTTTGGATAATATTGAAAAAACTGCTGCAAAAAATTTTTATTTCCACAGAAAAATGGAGCATCTGGTCTTCATTCTGATATGAAACAAAAATAATGCCAAAATCTTGATGTTTTTCTGCTGCTAGAGCAACAGGCCAGTAAACGTTGTTGCTTTTTTGGAAGTTGTATCTAGTCTCCTAGTGAATTCTTCCAGTCTCAGCCAAGCTGAAATCACATTAAGAGCAAAGCAGTTATGATGCCTTTCTCAAACAAACAAACAAAAACAAAAAAAAAGCAAAGAATGCAATTGCTTTGGCTATTTTTTTTTTTATGCCAAGCAGAAAAAAACTCTTGCTAATGAACTCTTTTTAGCCAGCGCAGAAGGAAATAAGTAAAGTATGTGTTTTATACAGATGGATTAATTATTTCTTTTTCTGTCTAACATAGATAAATATGATATAAATATGTCTGCCAAATTTAATGAAGATGGACGCTCTTCTTCACCGGTATTGTTTGAAGACAACACGCCTCTGATCAATGACCATCCTGAACAAAGAGATCAATTGGTGGAAAATTCAGTTGTCTTTGGAACTTCTGCAGAGGAAGCTGTGAAGGAAATTCGCTTTAGGATTGAGCAGAAAACTCAGCTGACTGCCAGTGCAGGTATTCAGACAAACATGAATAATAATAACATTTTGTATTTCCACAGTATCTGCTGCTCTAATCTCAGAGAGCATTACTTAGGAAGTCAGCATTGCCACAGCACTGTGCTGCAAAGAAGTATGCAGTCTTTGCAAGACTGCAAAGACTGTGACTTTCAAGTGTTTCAAGAGATGTCATGGCTGTTCATGTCACTCCTGGTTTTTGTTTGGTCTTTTTGGTTGGTTTTTGTGTTAGTTTTGGGGTTTTTGTTAATCATGGAAGTAGTTTTATCACCTTTTTGCTTCTTTCTTCTTGAAATACAGGTAGTGTGGAACAATGACCAGTGTGCTCAGGAACTAAGTTTAGCACTGGTGGTGGTGATTTTAGTGCTCTGTGTAAATTGTTTTGAAAGCCAGTGGGCAAGTGAAATCTGTCACTGGTTGCTAGTTTGCTGTTAGTTTGCTTAGCAGATCCATATTGTTAAGTAGTTCTAACTCCACATTGTTCCTTGCTTAAGGCAATATCAAATTTCATTTAAAAGTTCTCACAGAAGCAAAACATGTTTAAGTTAATACATTATTCAGTAGCTTTTTAATATTTAGCATTCAAGTTTTATGTCTTTTGTCTTCATGGAATCTGCCTGTAAATCTGTCATTTTAATATTAATCTGGATTAGGTCACTAATGTGTATGTCCCCAGCCACTTAGTTTGGATGCCATCTGATCTGCCCAGATCAGTGAGGTGTCAGGGAGTTCTGAGTTTTATGAAACAGCTGTGGAAGACCAGGGAAGCATTGAATGTTAAGCAGACGTAAAGGAACAGCTAATAAGCAGGATGAGACAACTCTCCCATGTCGGGGATGTGACAGCCCTCCCATGTATGGGATGAGACAGCCCTCCTCATGAGTAGTAGCAAAATAATAATTTTGGTCTACTGAATTTTTTTCTTCTGAAGGATGAGTTAATGTTTACAAAACAGGCATAGTTTTTGTAAGTACATCATGGTTGGTTTTTTTTTTTGCCCCAAAATGAAAAACAATGAGAAAGCTACTTGAAAAAATACTAGTAATCAGTAATAAATAGAATTACTTAAACTATCTTGAATATTATGTTGTGTTAGTGAGCAAATAAAAATTTAGACCACTAGGGCTGTAGTACAGAATAATTCTATTTTTCTTGCTAAACCAATTCCAAGTTTATTTGTAAAAACAGTTACTTTGATAGAGAAGAGCAATACCTCTTCATCCCTACCAGGGAGAGAAAGAGACCTCTAAATGACTGCATAGCAGTGGTAGCCCACAAAAGACTTGAATTTGGTAAATTCTGTCAAAATTAATTTAATCTTTTTGTTAAAATACAAGGGAGAAATATCTCCTCCTATTAAGGCTTCATTATAACTGCCATTTTATTTCCTTCTGTCTTATCATGATCACTGTCATAAAATCGTTCGATAATGTAACTGATATTATTTTTAAACACTTGATATTTAACCTCTCATGACTGATTAGTGCATGTTGTGTTACTCTATCTTAAAATAGTAGGTACACTTTATCCATTGCATTTGATCTACCACATGCATTTATGTTCTCACATGTCTATTACAAATTTTTTTTGCAGATTTGTAACACATCTGGTTAGCAGCTGTTGTCATTCTTCTGCTTATGTTTTGTCTTTGCCAAATATGTAGGCTACTTTTCTGCTTTTAAGTATTGGACAGTTGAAATTAAACATTGTCTTCCATTTTTTATAAATACAGGTTTTGTTTGTTTGTTTTTAAGGAATAGCGCCGAATACCCTATTAGCAAAAATGTGTAGTGATTGTAATAAACCCAATGGGCAGTGCAGAATTGTCCCTGAGAGACAAGCAATTCTAGACTTCCTAAAAGATTTACCCATTAGAAAGGTAAGAGATACCATGACATTTACATTGCAATCATGTTTCTTATGTTCTAAAAGCAAGATTATTACTGAAGAAATGGACTTTTCTAGATAGTCTGTCCAGTTGTGTTTAATTTAAATTGTTCTTGGTATTAAATCTACAACTGGAAAGTTTCCAACAAAATGAACTTCCTCTTTTTCAGGTGCCAGGTATTGGAAAAGTGACAGAGAAGATGTTAAAAGCCCTTAGAATTGTGACTTGCTCAGAACTTTACCAGCAGAGGTCACTGCTTTCACTTCTTTTTTCAGAAGCATCTTGGCGTAATTTCTTGGATATTTCCCTTGGTTTGGGTTCTACACATTTGGAAAAGTATGTTTTGTTTTGGTAGTTTTTTTTTCCTCCTTCGTTTTATAATTTTCCAAATTTGTCCTTGTGTATGTTACATACGGTATATTTTTAAGACATTTTATTGGCAAATACTAAAATTTGGCTTTCTTAATATTTTAAAAGATCTACCTGTTATTGTTGTACTTCTGGCTAAAATACACACAATGGCCAGACATTAAAATCAGAGGTTTGTACAGCCATGTCAAATACACAAAATGCAAAAAGTCTGTCAGAGAAGTTGTGCATAAGTATATATCAAGAAATAAAGTCAGTGTCATTTAGGATAACCTCATACTTACTAAAATCGCTAGAGAGAAATGTGATATCCTAAGCAGAGGCATTCAGTCCTGTTTCTTCTATAAAAACCAATATACATTCATAGACTCATAGAATAGTTAGGGTTGGAAAGGACCTTAAGATCGTCTAGTTCCAGCCCCTCTGCCATGGGCAGGGACACCTCACACTAAACCATGCCACCCAAGGCTCTGTCCAACCTGGCCTTGAACACCGCCAGGGATGGAGCATTCACAACTTCCTTGGCCAGCCCATTCCAGTGCCTCACCACCCTTACAGTAAAGAACTTCTTCCTTATTGTTCCTTCTTCCTTCATTGTTTATTATCTGTTGTAATGAAAAAGGCATTGGAACCTGATCTTCTCTGGTGGTAAATTGTCATGTTTCTGATGAAAGTAAGTGAGTTTTTCTGTCTCCTGCCATGTTTCATAGAATCATGGAATGGTTTGGGTTGAAAGGGACCTTAAGAGATCATCTAATTCCAGCCCCTCTGCCACAGGCAGGGACACCTTCCACTAGACCAGGTTGCTCCAAGCCCTTCCAGCCTGGCCTTGAACACTGCCACGGATGAGGTAGCCACAGCTTCTGTGGGGAACCTGTGCCAATGTCTCACCACCTTCACGGGGAAGAATTTCTTAGTTCTGAAACTGCCTTCTGTCAGTTTGAAGCCATTCCCCCCTGTGGGTGGACATCTTAGACCTATGTCATCACTTGTCATGCAGAGTTGTAGGTGTAACATAGTGTAACCTATTCCATTTCTATTCTAGTCCAGTGTAGTCCATTCTGTTCCAGTCCATTCCATTCCATTTCATTCCATTGCATGCCACCCCACTCCACTCTGTGCCATTCCATGCATCTCCATTCCATTCTATTCCCTGTGCTCACCCCAAAGTAAATAACGCCGGGACTGTTATTTCCCTGCAGTGCCAGGGGGTTTCAACTCCAAAAACACTTTCAAGGACACAAATCACAAAGCTCACAAGTGAAAACAGGATTTTATGATTCTATTTGATTTTGGTTTTGTTACTTTTAATTTTACGTAATTTTATGTTACTTTTGTGTTACTTTATGTTATTTTATTTTATGGGGTTTTGTTTGGGTTTTCTTGTTTTGAGTTGGTTGCTTTTTTTACTCTGTTCTGGAGCCCACAAGCATCAACAAAATGCACGTGTGTAGCCAGAAGCAGGTTGATGTATTCTTCAGCTTAGCTTGAAAAAACATCCCTTGCAATCTGGGAAAGGAAAACCACAGAGCCACAAAAAGCAGCAGCAGGAAGACAGGCCAAGCAGTCCCTGTATCCTGAAGAGAGGTGTGTTGTCTGGGAAATTCATTTCTTTGTTTTACAAGCACCAACTTGATTTCAGTGATTTTAGTGTGGAGAAAGCAAGCCTTTAACATACCACACAGGTCCTCAGTGAATGGTTTATATAAAGGTTCATTGTCTTTGAGCATCTTTTTTTAGGAAAAGCTGAGAATACCAAACTCGCTATTTCAATACTTTGAAACAGAAGAAAGAAACGCACTGGGGAACTCTTTATATGCAGAAAACTTGGTAAAGGGGGACTCAATTAAAAATGGAAGGAAAGAAAAAAACAAAATAAAAAAGCTTTAACGTATCATCTTTAACATAGGCAATGATTTAGACATAAAGCAAATCAATTCCTCAGATAAACTGAGATAAATTTATTTTTTTATAAAAATAAATATGCAAGTATACAGTGCTTAATAGTTATAGCTAGGTGAGACAGCATAGGATTCGTAGTTTTGTTTTTAAGTAAGACTACTTCTGATATGAGAAGGGAGTTTTGAGTGTTTTGTTGATGGCTTGTTTTGGTTTTTTTTTTTTCTTTTTACAAACTGTTGACATCCCTGCCTGATGTGTGTCTTTACTTTTCATCTACAGTATAAGGTTTTTTAAAGAAACTTTTTCCATTTCATACTTATTTAAATTTTATATAGAAGATTTATAAAAGAAGTTAACATCCAGATCTTAGAGATACTGCTGTTAGTTATTGAATCATGATTGGTTGAATTAGAGTTTATTGAAATGATAAGTTGAAGGTAAAGTGAGTATAATAAATTGTTTTTCTTTTTAAAGGGATGGAGAAAGAAAAAGTATGAGCACTGAAAGGTATGCCTCTTTAATACTGAAAAAACAGTAATCACTAATCCTATATAATGCCAGGTAGAGTATACAGTGAATATAATCTCATTGTGCAGTGTGTGTTAAACTACATATGCAACAACAAGCCTACTAAATCAGATTCAAGCTTGCATTATTTTTCTTCTTTCCCTTGGCTTCAGGATACTGTGCAGTTGTTCTGGCAATTTGTGCGTTCTCTTCCTCATCATGTGATCTTCCTAGTACCTTTAATTCATCACAGTATTCTTTAAGCCATGGTACAGGGTGGAAATATATAAAGGATTGAATTTTTTTTTTATATATTCCAGTTTAATGTTAGGAACAGCCTGTTAGCCTTCAGTCCCATGCATAGCAAGTATAGCATAAGATAGACTTTGTAAAGCAGACAGTAATTTTTCATGGTTAAATAAAATTGGCTATATTTTCTAACTTTTAAGTTTTTACCAGTGTTAAGTTCCTTAAGGTGTGGTGTATGTCATTCTGGAAAGTTCATTTTTAAAAAATAAATACTGCAAGGAGAATCTGTAGAGCGTCACAATAATTATCTCTACCCTCATGTGTTGTGTTTTCTTAGAAATTGAGATTTTTGTTCCTGCACACTTGGCAGTTGTGGGCATCTTATGGAAGCCCCATGAGGTTATGTACAACCAAAGCTGAGGAATTTATGGCTGTAATCTTGTGCTGCTTTGCAGGCAGACAGATAATCTGGGTAGCCTCTTGTACCTTAGCTTTTCTTCCTTCCTTCTTTTTTCCCTAAAGGAAACAGTTTTAGATCAGCTATGTCAGTGGGCTGGTGAGATTATGAAACTTGTTTATATGGGGGGCAGAGATGGGCCTGAAATGGCATTGTCTCTATCCTGCCTCTTTCAAACCCAGGATTTACAACTTCCCAGTTGCTGCAGTATTGCAATGTTGTAACTGCAGCATTGCCAGGACAGCATAAATTACCCCTTGGATAATGGCATGGAACCCACAGCACAATATTCATCCCAATAGTTCAGCAGCATGCAAACATTCTTAGGGAAATGGGAATCATAACAGAGGATGACTTTTCAATATGATCAGGCAAACCTGAATATAACTTAAGAGATGTAAAATCCAGTGTGACTATAGTGACTTTACACTTGTTAATATAAAGCTTGGCATGAAATAATGGATCTGTGAAACCTTTCCAAAAGCATCTGATTGCAGTAAGTTTTGCTTCCTGCTTCTCTTAAAACCACTACTAACTGAAGGTTGCCTTTCCTTTCATGTTATTACTAAAAAGCAGATGCACAACAGCAGAAAAATATTACTGTAATTTCACTGGTAGCAGTTAGCAACATTTTTGACAGTTTTTCGTCTTCTGAAGCTAGACGTAATTATCCTAGCTGACTTTTTTTCCTTAGCCATCTGCATTATTTATTTGTGATACTTTGCTCTGATGTTGACTTTCCAATCCTTTATTTCTTTTGATATTACATAGCACCGTACAAAGGAGATTAAATACCAGATATTTAGGTGGCTTCTTGAGTTTGGTTGGTGTTGGTGTTCTCTTGCAAATATTAAAGCATTAATGACCTCAAATCTGATACATTTTCAAATAGTGCATGAAAATTTGAAAGCCAGATTGTTTTGTTATTTGAAGGGCTTTCCAAACATTTTGAAATGCATAAATGTGAACAAATCTTTCTGTATATTGTGGGTATTAATATTCTTTTTTTCTTGAAGTGAACACTCAAACTATACAACTTAACTAATGCAGGTTTGTTCAGCTGTACAAGAAAATTTTAGATGAGAGCCACTGAGCAATTTTTAGGATTCATACTGAAAAAAGATCATATCTTTGTCTTAGAACATTCAGTGAAATGAACACAGCAGAAGACCAGTACAGCCTTTGTCGAGAACTCTGCAGAGACCTTGCTCAAGACCTGCAGAAAGAAGGACTTAAGGTATTTATATTATTCTGTGTTGCTTGCAAAAAGACACCACTTTGCACTAAAACTTACTAAATATTTTAGTTATGTTAGCATGTTATGTTAATTTTAGTATATTAATGTGAGTGCTTTCAACAGCATCATACCATACAGTGTCTTTGATTCTTTAATTTGCAAATGCTTAGAATGATTTAGACAGCATTTTAATATTGTTCAGGTGGCAATCTAGTAATGTGTGGAAAAAATTAATTAACCAAGTTATTTAGCAAACAAGCATTTTATGCTTAAAGTAATGTTTATAAGCAAGTAATGGAACTGATCATGAGCTGTGCTGTGTTCAATCATGTGATACTAATATGTTCAAATACTGTGTTTCTCTCCCATATTCATACAGTATCCAGTCAATAGCCAGTAGTGTATTTTAAGAAGTACACATGTCCCAGACTTGCTTACAAGTTATTTATCTCGTTCAGTGGTAGGAGCAGTTCCTGTATTCCTTCTCCCCAAATTTCTGTCTTTCATATGGAAAGAACAGTTCATATTTTCTATGGATGTCTTTATGGTAAAGCAGGGATTGACATTCAAGACCTAAGGCAGTTGTGATTAGTCTTCTTCAACCATAAAAGATTGTCTCAAAAGATGATAGGTTGAAAAAGAAATCATCAGCTAAGAAGGACAAAGAGATAAGCTTACAACAGCACCAGGACAAAAGGAGTGCCATTTGTTTACATTTGGAAGGACACATTAAATCGCACAAATGGTTTGGAAGGTGTGACCAGGGGAATATCTGTGCCAGACAAATGCTGTGTGTGACTCTGATAGCACAATGCAAGAGGAAGGGAGTCTTCAGTGTATCCTCAACTGGGTATCTCTTGTGCTTCCTTAGTAATTTTTCCTGCAAAGTTAAGATATCGGGCACTGAAAGTTTCCAAGTAAGAAAGTATTTTTTTTGTAGACAGGTTAGAAGTTGTGACTTTAGCCACCGCGTGGAACCTATTGAACATGCACTGGTGGCAGACGGTCTGTTGGGAACCGTAGCCAAATGACCTAGTTCAGAGAATTCAACTTTGGGAGCAGTTTAGGAGCAAGCGCAGAAGCTTGCAGACAAATTCTTGGCAGTGCCCCTTGCTATACACAGATAAGCACACTGTCTTGACCATGGCTTTAGGGCCCTTACATAGATGCTATGTAATAATTTTTTCTGTGCTGTATTTGACACACTTAACCTTTTTCTTTTCTCTCTTCTCCCACCCCCATCATCCTAGGGTAAAACTGTTACCTTGAAACTAAAGAATGTGAACTTTGAAGTAAAAACAAGAGCTTCAACTGTGCTGTCTTCCGTTTCTACTGAGGAGGAAATATTTGCTGTTGCTAAAGACTTGTTAGGAACAGAAATTGATAATGTTGCTCCTCACCCTTTACGAATACGACTTATGGGTAAAATATTTCAAACTTATTCTTCCTTTTCAGAGTTAGATCTTATAATGCATAAAAATAATAGACTGTAGTCTAAAGTAATGGTATAAATGATTTCATGGAATCATAGAATGGTTAGGGTTGGAAAGGACCTTAGGATCATCCAGTTCTAACCCCACTGCCTATTGGCAGGGATACCTTCCACTAGACCAGGTTGCTCAAGGCTCTGTCCTTGAACACTTCCAGGAATGGAGCATTCACAACTTCCTTGGGCAGCCTGTTCCCGTGTCTCATCACTCTCACAGTAAAGAACTTCTTCCTTATATCTAACCTGAACTTCCTCTGTTTTAGTTTGAGCCCTTTACCTCTTGTCCTATCACTGCAGCCCCTGATGAAGAGTGGCATCCTTGTAGGCCCCCTTCAGTTATTGGAAGGCTGCTATTAGGTCTCCACACAGCCTTCTCCAGGCTGAACATCCCCAGCTTTCTCAGCCTGTCTTCTTATGAGAGCTGTGCTAGCCCCTTTATCATCCTTGTGGCCTCATGTGAAGTTGCCCAGCAGCTCCATGTTCTTTTTATGTTGGGAACACTAGAACTGCACACGGTACTCCAAGTGGGTTCTCATGAGAGCAGAGTAGAGGAGCCCAATCAAGTCCTCCAACCTGCTGACCATACTGCTTCTGATGCAGCCCAGGATATAGTTGGCTTTCTGCGCTGCAAGTGCACATTGCTTCATTCTTTCTTGCAAAGTAGAGTTAGTTGTGGAGTCCTGAATGTTCCTGACTGAGAAATGTTTTACTAATTGAGGTTGTACTTTCCTTACCACCTGTTAGCCCTGGAACAATGCAAATTGGCACAAAAGTAGAATCTTAATGCGTAACAGTGCTTAATTCTGCTGCCTTGAAAGAGGTTTTAAATCTGCTTGGCACCACAGCACCACATAGTTTCTTTTCATAACCTGTTTTAGAAACAAATGCTTTAAATAAAAGTGCTTATAGATTTGCAAATGCTACGTTCTGCAAGAAAACTGAACATCTCTGCAACGTAGACTGTATTTTCATTCTGAGACCTGTGTGTTTCATGTGCTTATACATTCTGCTTGAACTGTTCAGTGATACATAAAAATAATTTGTCAGTTGTATTGGAATACACTTAAGAAAAAATATATTGGTAGGGATAGGACTTAATGCAAAAGTCTTTCACACTGAATTATGTATATTAAGGTTATACTTTCATGTTATGGTTCAGTCAGTTAAAACATCATGGATATTGAAATCAGTATATGGTTGGGCAAGTATTCGGGTCTGATAAAATTGTATTGTGATCCATTGTTAGTATTTGCAGGTAGTATAGCCTCTGTTTACAGATAAAATTCATTTTTATTGAGTGTATGCATACCAAGACAACCTAAAAAGGTTTTAATTAGAATTAGTATTAAGTTTTCATAAAATTGATACAAATTTTGGTTTCATCATTAGGTGTACGAGTATCAGGATTTCTGAGTGAAGAGGAAAGGAAATACCAACAAAAAAGCATTACGAGTTTCTTAAAATCAGGAAAAGAAATTGGTTTTCTTAGACTTCAGCCAGGGAAGTCCAACCAAGAATATTTCAGAAACAAATCAGAAGCATCTACCACAGGGAGTTTTTTTGATAAAAAGCGAGCTGCAAGGCACCTAAATGGTGAGAATCCTTCTCCAAATAAATTTGTAGGTAAGCAGCTATTTCATGATAGGAAATCATCAGCAAATTTTGTAGAAGAAACTAAAAAAGTCACAGACTTGCAGGATTCTAGTGATGTACGTAAGATCTTCACCTGCCCTATTTGCTTTGAGGAGCAAAGCAGTGATAGTTTGGAAGAGCTTAACAGGCATATTGATGTGTGCCTCAGTGGAACTCTTGTTAAAGATACTGTGGAAATAACCGAGAATTATGATTCAAGAGAAAATACATGTAACTTTCTTCCACAATTTAACAATGAAGATGTTGATGAATGTCAAAAAAAGAAACCAGATCAACTAACTGGAACAGACAAGTCTGCAAGTACATCTGAGAACGCTATTAGCAATAGCAGAGAAAAATTCACTCAAATAATATCTGATAAACTTCACAGAGAAAGACAGCCTAGCAATCTCAGTGATATTGCTAGAAATATGTGTATGAAACAGTGTCTCCTCCCCAAAAGAATTTCACAAGACAGTGAAGACCATTTTGAAAGGACTGAACATACAGAAGACGGTAGTTTATCCTGTTTCTTTGAAGACAAAGAGGGCAGTGTTCTTGTTTGTCCAGTTTGTAATTCAGAACAGAAAACAGCAAGTCTTGTGTCATTTAACAGACATGTGGACGTCTGCTTAAATAAAGGCCTTATCCAGGAGCTGACAGAAAATGAAGATTTTCCTATGAAGACTTCTAATTTGGAAAACTCAAACAGAGTTGGTGAGTGTGCGCACTATGATATATTTGATTATTTAGATTATCTGCTTGTACAATTAAAGTAATATGGTAATAGTATACCTGGAACTTTTCAAAAAGTCCTTTGAGAGTTTTCCAACAAATTAATTCGAGTAAAGGCTATGTAAGGGTTTACATTTTTTTATATCAAACTAGTTTTCATTACAAACTAGATTTATTAATGCAATGTTAGTCACACAGTGCATTATTTGCTACAGTGGTAGCAAATGAGAGAAATTACTGCGTATTTCTGTGACTTGCATGTTTGCTGCCCCCCAACCATGTTCAAAAGGGTGTGTGTAAGGCCACTGGAATTTAAATGAAAATCAGCGAAAATGTTTTCAACCTGCATTTTTGCAAAGATGCAGGTGACAGGAAGTTCTATTATGTTATGTGCTGACAAAAACAGAGAGCTGGTGAGGTAGAGCATAAAGGCAGGAACTGCAAGTCTGTTTTATATCTGATAAAATGTATCACATAACTCCATCTATAACATGCCAAACCAGCAGCCTGACTCAAGTAGTTTCTTCATTTGATGAAGAGTTAATCTTGGCCATGTTAGAGGATATGTGCAGGTAGTTAAGTATCTACGTAAAGTACCTTGTCATTAATCTAAATTGAGAGCTTTATAAGAGGAAATTAAAGTGTTAGTGTTAGAATATTCAGAACACAACTTAAGATTTACAATACGAATCTTTTACACAAGAAAACTTTATAGGCAGTGTTGTTTGTTGTGCAAACAGGCTTGTTTTAAATGAAAAAACTTGCTATTGTCAAAGATTATTTCCTCCCTGCAGGATAAAAGAAATTAACAAAACAGTTTTCAGCAACCACCTTGAAAATCAACTGCATTATGCTAAAATACTTCTGGAAAACCACAAGAAGATTCACATCAATACCTTATGTTCAATAAATTAAAGGCTTTTTGTTTTTCTTTCTTAATAATGTTAATATAAACTACAGTTCTCTAGCTGCAGATAATGTTATTTGCTCCTTCAGATAGATCAAATTAGGTTATGTAAAAAAAAAAGTTTATTCAAAACTTTTTTGTAAAGTTCTGCCATGTATGTTGTTTCTGAAGTGTTATTTCATTACTGAATTAAATAATTTTGGTGGCTTCCAATTACTTTTCAGGAGCTTTAAGCAGATATCAGCAATGCACGAATCCATCACAAGGAACAAAAAGGTAAGGTTTTTGTGGAAACTTGAGTACAAAAGTGATTTTAAAATAATAAAGTTTTGAAATGCAGTGTTGTAAAAATTGTGTAGGCTTGCATTATATGTTTGAATATCTTACTGGTTTTGGGGTTTTTTTTTCTTTTTTTAGGTCTGGACTAACAACTTCTCAGTCAGCATCAAAAAAGGCCAAATCAAGCAATTCCAAGAATACAATTGAAATGTTTTTTAAATGACTGTGTAGCAGCATATTCTATATGAAGTATTTCATAATGTTTTATCCTGCAAATTAATTTAGCATTGATGGTAGGCTGATTGAGGTGCCCGGCACTTTGGAGCCACTGCATGCCTGTGTAAACATGATGACTGAGGTAGAAAGAGCTGCAGCTGAGGTAATTTTGTTTGTGTGTGGGTTTTTTGAGAATAATACGGAGTTTTTTTCCAGCTGTTCCTGAGAATCAAAATTTGCTAGCACAGCCTCACGAATTCTCTCCGCTGTTCAACAAACAGAACAGTGAGAGCAGAGCTGCCATTAAGCAAGCCTGTCAGGCAAGCTCCATGAAGCAGGAATCATTAGCTAGGGTGCCATGCTGTGCTTACTGAAGGCCCTCTTCCACACCTACTTGCCATCTTCTCTGTTGGTTGTATTGGCCATGGTAGCCACAGTAGCTCAGACAAACACTTCCTTGGACAATTCAACACCAGATTTAATTGAGGTATGATCTGTGTGGTAACAAAAAAGACCTGAGTTGTTTGATTTCAGCTTATGAATGTCTGTCTTCTCAGTAGATACAAAAATTGATTGGTCTTATGCTTTTGAAGGAAAAGAGCAAAAACTTAAGAGCACTATCAAGCTTTCATTGTTGTCATTGAAAATGTCTTCAGTAAGAGTTAATGGACCAGCCCTGAAGCATTCATTGTGATGAGATGCAGGATGACTTGACTTTTTTAAAAAATGTTAATAAACCTGTTGAGGGAAGAAGGATTTGTTCAGGTTAGTCAGACAAATGCAGTTTGATCCTTGCCTTTTCCAGAGAGACTGAGAACTTCAATTTTTGTCACAATTGTGAAATTCTTACTGGTCAGTAGCAATAAATTTACTCTGAATAAAAGGTCTAATGGTGCAATAACTATGAATTGCATGCAAATGTGGAAGATACTGGTTTTCTTATTATATGCTTATCTTTTTAAAATTATTTTGTATTCTGAATAAGCAATATTTTGTGAGTGCATATGCAGAAGGAGGAAGCTGTAAAGTGCAAATGTTTAAAATACTTCGGTTAGATTTCTTTTCTGTTCAAAATGAATTTCTTAAATGTAGAAATCTTATTATAATAAAATGTTTATCAGGAAAATAATTTATGATGACAGGCAGATTTCTTATAAATTAATGTCAAACCATATATGAAAAATAAACTGGTTTCTAATTGTAAAATCTTTGAGAAGTTACTATAGAAGCATCTATTTTGTTGTTTAATTGTATTAGAACTACTTTCGAGTTTGCTTGGGTTTTGAACAAATGGTATGTTTTAGGTGCCCAAGGTAAGTTCAGAATGTGCTTTTTTGTTTCTAGACTTCCTAGAATGGTTTCACTATCCCTACCTGCTCATCTGTTTGTTTGCCAAATGCCACAGCTCTGTCGTCTGAAATCATGTCAGTGCTTCCTTATCTGCTTCAGACCAAATCAGCTGGACTAGTTCGATTGCGTAAGCTGACTGGCTGGCTTTTTTCTGAACTGGGTCAGTGAGTGTTCAGCCTAAGGCAGCAGAGGTGGGAGCTGGAAAGTTTTGGTAACATAAAAGCAACTGAGGGAACAGTGACTTAAGCTGCTGCTGCAGTTTAGAAGGTGGACACCTGTCCCTTTATTAGTTTTTATCAGTCTGGTTCAATAAAGTGTAGAATATAATTATTAACTTGTCATTGTGTGTATTTCTTTAAAATGTGCATTTTTAAATATGCATTCCTTAGCAAAAAGTAAAATACGTGCTGGAACAAATTGCTCTGCATTCTGCTCTGGAGTCTGCATTTCTGTTAGTTTGTGTCAGTCTTTTCTGCATGTTGCTGGAGCTGCTTTGAAGAGCCAAGGTTGTGGGAAGTAGTTAGAGAATGTGTCACACTTGCTATTTGCAAAGTTTGAGCACATAAGGTATAGTCCTGCTGGCAGAGTTAGCTAAGAGACAGGGGATGTGGCCGTGAAAGAGTATTGTATGATTGTAATTAGAACTGGAAACTAACAGCTGGTGTTTCCAGACTGTAAAATTATGATCCTGGTTTAAGACTCACACTGTAACTCATGCTCTGCATGAGGCTGTAAATCTGTTTCTCCTTTGGTGCCAGCTTTGTAGGCAAACCTACTTACTCCAAAGTTGTCTGTTATCTCTTACTTCAAAAAGGAACATCTCTGTTGCAAACAGTGGCTCTGTATTAGTAGCCCAGTCATCATACAGGGAAAAAAAAGAAACTAAAGAAATTTTTGCTGTAACATTTGATTCACAGGAAGCAAGAAGTGAAACCCTGTGATTCAGCTATGGCTAAATGAGTTCCTTGTTCTTCTCACTCTGGGTTTATTTTCAGAGTTTTTTTCACCTGAGTAATATTCATCTACTGGAAGTACAGTTGATGGAACTGTCTTATCAGGCCAAGGTGTATCAAGTGTTAAGTTTGCATCACAGCCTGATTGCATCAGAAATGTTTAAAGGAAAAAATGACTGTAAAATCTCTTCTTGTGTGATAAGCAGAATCTGAGGAAATATTTTTGTTCCAAATTTGCTCAGTTCACAAGCTTTTGAGTCGGATTAATTCTGCTATGGACATATATGGTGTTAATAATCTTGGAAGTTAAGATGACTTTGTAATTTTCTTATAAAGAAATTACACTGAAGGAACTGAAATGTGCCTTCAGTTGTCTGAGGCTGAATACTGGTAGTACTGCATTCTTCTCCAATATTGGAGCTACTTCTCCAATGTCAGCAGTATCAAAGGCTGTTTGTAAAGTCTTATTTAATGTAGTCATTTTAAACAATTTTTATACTTATCTCAGAAAATCACTGAAATCATGAAATATCAGTGCTGGCTTGAGTAGGCCAAAGTAACAGTGGACTTGAAGATAAACTTAGAAATAGGTAGATTAGGTGGATCTTGGTATGTCAGTTCACAAAAACTGAACCTTTTGAGATGTATGTATTGATTTTGACTGGACTTTGACAAAAGTAAACAGAAGTATTGTCTGCCTGAAAATGAAGAGTCTGGCTACTGGATCAATGCTGCTGTTGCATATGTGTATTTCTGCCCACATCTACAGCAGAAGCACCTCGGTCTCTCACCTCCCAGGGCTGTGTCAAGCGTGTAAGGGCACAGGGAATGTGACCCCCTCCAGTCCATTGAACACTGGTTGACAGAAGCAAGAATAGCTGCCAAGAGGGATTTTCCCCTGAAATAACTTTTAGCTCTGCAGAGAGCTCCATGACTACCCTGTAAGTGGTGACAGGCCACCTGGTTCTGGGGCTCCTGTGTGAGCTGTGATGTCTCTGTGTGTCTAAACCTGTGTACTTGTGGCGTTGCTTTTCAAAACTGCCTCTTATTTGTGGGATGATATGTGAATCACTTAAGGAACAATGAGGACTACCTTTTTGTCTTGTGAGTGCATCTGTTGATGCAGATTGCTATCTGCATGTCAGGCTAGAGAAGATCTTGGGGGGATAGCGCAAGCCTGACCCTGTTCAGTGCCTAGCTAGTTCATAGACTCATTTTGGGTTGGAAGAGCCCTTCAAAGGTTATCTAGTCCAATCCCCCTGCAGTGAGCAGGGACACCTTGGAGTAGATCAGGTTGCCCAGAACCACATTCAGCTTGCTGTTGAACACCTCTGGGGATGATGCAGCCATCAGCTGTCTGGGCAACCTGCGCCAGTGTTTTACCACCCTCATTGTAAAGAGTTTCTTCCTCAAATCCAGCCTGCACCTCCCCTCTTAAAAACATTTAAAACATGACCCCTCATCCAGTCAAAACAGGCCCTGCTAAAAAGTGTCTTCCCATTTTTTTTGTTGGCCCCTTTTAAGGATTGAAAGGCTGCAATAAGGTCTGCTAGGAGTCAAGTCTTCTCCAGGCTGAATAGAATCATGGAATAATTTGGGTTGAAAGGGACCTTCAAAAGTCATCTAGTCCAACCCATGTCAAGAAATCCTGTGTAGCTAGTGCCTGGTTTCTTTTAAAATGAACTCCTAAAGGCTGCTTGGCATCTCTCCCTCCCTGGGCGCTGTGTCCCAGTACTGGGTGCTGCTGCAGGCATGCCTGCAGGGGGTGCTGGGCCTTGCCTGGGTGCGCTCTGCTCAACGCTTGGGCCCCAAGAACCGGTTTGTCAGGGCTTGCGTAGGCCACCTCCCTCAGCACCC
The DNA here is from genome assembly GCA_009867235.2 of Psittacus erithacus. Classification (NCBI taxonomy): domain Eukaryota; kingdom Metazoa; phylum Chordata; class Aves; order Psittaciformes; family Psittacidae; genus Psittacus; species Psittacus erithacus. Next base: position 46,962 of record WYDI02004552.1, read on the forward strand.
GGCCTGGGCCCTTTCCCTTGGGTGAGGAGGAAGAGGAGACAAGGACAGCGATGAAGGGGCTGAGCCATCTGCTCCATGCCGGGAAGGAGGCCACGCAGGGAGCCACTGCAGCCAGCCATGATGGCCGTGAGTGTGGGGGGGTCAGTGGCAAAGCTGCCCTGTCAGGGTGCCAGGATGGTGGGGCCCACCCCAACCCCCTTTTGCCTCAACCATGGAACAAAAGGGGTTGGGGGGGAAGGAAGAGATTAAATGTGAGCTGCTTTATATGTAGTAGAAGACATCAGCGAGGATGTGTGGATGTGGGATCGGGAGCTGAGGTTTGGCGCCTCTGCTTTCCGTGGGACAGATGAACTGCACAATCCCCCGCTTTACCTGCACGCTGCAGTGGTCTGAGAGGGGTCGCTGGCATTAGTCACATCCCTGGGGCGGAGCACCTGCCAGCAGTAGCACAGCTGACCAGCACCCCTGTTGGGGGGGGCACATGGGATTCAGGCTGGTGGCCTCCTTGCACTCAGCAGCACAACTCCCGGTGAGGATTCAGCGTGCAAACCGGTTTGTGAAAGAAAAGCCCTCTCTGGTATGGGCTGCAATTACTGAAAACGCGTTATTTGTGCAAACTGAGCGGTCATTGTTCAGCCCCGCCGTGGCCCTCTCCTGTGATCACATCGTGACAGCCAGGAGCCGTCCTCCTGCGCCATGCTTCTTGATTCCAGGCCGGCAAAGAGGGCAGATAAAAAAGAAACAAATAAAAGTACAGTCGGACTCAATAGGTAGTTCTTCCCATTACTTCTTTGAACTGGAAAACAGTTATTCTGGAAAAAGACCTTTCATGACTTAATGAAATATTTACTTCGCCCCGGTCATTTTGTTTCCAGTAACAAGAAAATGTTGAAGGAAATATTACAAATTATGAAATATTTTATTTCATTTTTAGAAACAATAAAGTAGAAATATTTTTGTTATTTGAATCTGAATATTGTTAGTTTTTCTGTATTTTTTCTCCTTGGAACTCTCCAGCCAATTCAAATTCCTGGTTTTTTAGCAATTTTTAGACAATTTAGTGTTTTTTGAGACAATGACAGATTTCATCTTGTGAATGACCACAACAGGAAATTAAGAAAGGAGCAGGGGTAGGGGGGTGGAAAAATTTCCATTGTTGATGAGTATTGAAACCCCTGGTGCACTCTTTTACTGCATGGGAAGTCATCCTTATATATGTTATTACTGAAAGACAGATTAAGGCCACTAAAATAAGATGTAAATACAAGGAAAGAAAAATTGGAGGTACCTCAGAGCTTGATTTTCTGTGAAGAAGAGTTCCTGTTTTCAGGTCAAAAAAGTGATTTACTTCTCTTTTTACTTCCTTTCCTTTCCAAGAGGGAAGAAATGTTGGTATGTTCAATTTGCCACAGACAGGACCCTCTACAAAGGAAATGAAGTGAAAATTACTACTTTATTAGCTCAAAAGAAAAATTGAATCTATTTTCTAATTATATAGTTACAATATAACCTGTAGGGCAATGAGCTGGACATTTTGTACAAGCCAAAGAAAATAACCCTCCAAAAAGACTGACAGCCACAAATACATAATCAGTTGCTGTTGTCACTTGAAAATAGAGTGATTTCTAGTAATGCACGGTCTGCCAAATCGTGGAGACCACAGCTTGGATAGAAAGCTTCCGGGAATTTGTAGTCTGACAGCTCTATACTGCTACAATTTCATGCATGAAAAAATCATTTTTCAAGAGCAGCAAAAGGTTGTGCAGCAAGTCAGTGCCATAGTGTCTCTGGATTGCCACTGCTCTTAATGCCTGAGTTAAGATGTATTAAGAAAAAACGTACCCATAGTAAAAGGCCTTTATTTTTAACAGCAATTGGCCAATTCATGACTTCTGGACAGGAGAGAAGATCAGTTATTAATTCTGTGTCAGAACTACAGCAAAATGCAGATACAGTGAAGAAATATAATTCTTTTTTCTTGAAGGCAGTGCAAGTAAACTGTTGCTCCTGAGTCACAGAATGTTTATGTTAGGGTTAGAAAGGACTTTAGGATCATTAAGTTCCAATCCCCCTGCCTATGGGCAGGGACACCTTCCGCTAGGCCAGGTTGTCCTGAGGTGCAGCAGCATTTATCTTTGCATCCTCATGTAAGATACATGTATGAGTGCTCAGCAGTAGCCAGTAGGAATGAATATGGCCTAATTGCAACTAGTTGCAAACACTTGGTGCCCTGCATTTTGTATCTCCATGTTTGACCAAAATTGCTTTGAGCAAGATACCCTGCGACCATTGTTTTACCAGCATTTGAAATCAAGGTAGTGAAAGCTCTGCTGGATAGTTCTTTAGAGTGCAGACTATGAAAACACACTTGACTCATGACAAGTGAGATATTTATTCTGCAAAGATCCCTGTTCATGATGCTGATGTTGCTGTCAGCCACTCTCTTTGTCACAGGCTCCGTGTAGTGTATTACGCGATTTCCAGAGGATTTTGGAAGGATGCTTTTGTTGTTAGAGGTGATTGGATAATGCTATAGGAAAGCTGAAAACAGTTCTGCAAGTGTCCAGTTTAATTTCTAGCTCATTTTGTATAGTACAACTGCAATTATTCCCACTGAGATAATAGTCATGTAGAATGCCATTAAGTGAATGTCATACTGATTTTCCTTAGTGTGCTCTGCAATTATAATACTTCAAGCTGTATTCTCATTAGGCATTAATGAACTTAGGCATAATGCAGTAGGATGAACTTTCATGAGAGGCCTCTAAGGAACTGATAATTGCTGCAGTTTCTAGCTCAACAGAGACCATTGTCCTCTTTGGTGATATCATTGGACAAGTGGCTTTCACGCCAAAAGAGTCTAGACAGAAGATATCTAAGCAATTAACTTTTAAAGTGTCATATCCTAGGAAATTAAAAATATCTACTAATATTTTGCTACACTAATTTAATGTTTCATTAAATGCTGAGGTAGGAATGTAAGACATACTCTGACCTCTAAGTTAGCTAAACCAGTTATTAGACATTGGAATTTTATTTTCCAAAGTTACTGAATATTATGAGTCTAAATGCATGCTGCAGCTACTTCAGTTGACCAAACAGATACTCATTTTTAGGTTTAGATATTAAAGGAAGGTCCCAATTTAATAGTAAATTCCACAGTGTGGCCAAATTTTGAGTTCAAGTACATCTCTCTTCCCCTACACCCTCTTCCCACTCCCCATGAAACTCCTGATTTGTTTGGTTGTTTTTGGGGGGTTGTTTTGTTTTTTTCCAGTTGGGTTATACCATTTAGTTACTGTTTTACATTTTTATGAATTTTGGTGGTGTGTCCGTTTTCAAACAGAGCAACTTTTCCAATAATAGGAAATAAATGCTTTAGTTTGTACTATTCCTTCTGTGCCAGTCAAGTATTTTGGGACCCATTTAGATGGCAGAACCTTATAAATTAACTCCTGTTCCTGTGAGCAGTGCAAATAATAGTAATCCATGCTGTGAAAAATCTGCCTCTTTGCACTTAGAAGCTGGAACTCGAAACATCAGCCAGATGTCTCTAGAAGAGAAAAATGTAATCCTGGAACACCTCTATGATGAGAAAAGCAAATGATTCTCATAACATATGTAATCAGGACAAATAACAGAAAGTAAGAATAGTATCATAGTTTCTTATGTTGGTTATGGCTGGTTTTTTAATAATACAATTTTTTCATCATGTTTTTCCACAGTATTGCCAGATGAGAGAGAATTTCAATATGCTGCTAAAATGAACAATTTGGAAACCATGGAAAAGCTGTTTAAAAAGAATGTTAATATAAATGCTGTAGATACTGTGAGTATGAAGCATCTGACAGATCCCAGATCTGTAATATGACTTCTTGGCGTTTCATAGTGGAATGACAGCATGCTAGCCCCGTCAAGTGCAAGGTAGTGAGGCTGCAGGAGTCCCCACTAGGACCTCATTAAGAAATATTTCATGCATCCAGAATGTTCAGTAGGACTTGTGCAGAGTAGCTCAGAGGTCTTTAACCACTAGTCTGTGAGTCACAGGAACTAAGGAACTAAGTCCTTAGGAACTAAGGACTTCTGAATTGTGTCTCTGTTTTACTGTTTACCCTGTATTTTAATTTCTTGAGTTCCCCATTTTTCAGAGCAAGAGGACTTAACCTCACAGTCACTTTGAGAATGAATTTATGCTGCTAGCATTACAAATTTCAAGTGTGAAGTGTTTACATTCAGTTTGTGTGGAACTACAGGAGTATTGTACCACACTCACTGGCCCCAGGCTGAGATCAGAATTCAGATTTACTCTAGACAGATGAAAATGCATTTCTTGTGCTGATACCAGCTCTAGGCCTAAATTATGAGGATGTATACTTCACAGTAGCAAAATGTAGTGCTGTGTTCCACAAAGGAAATTCAACAGCAATGGAGCGGTCATGATATTAATCTGGGAGTTGTGGAGAACAGTTTGCCCTCAGTGGCTATGTATAAATCATCTACCCATGAACATCAAGTGTTACTTAACCATCGGTTCTGGAAAACCTTGCTTCCCATGCCCATGTGCATATTTTCCCATGGGGAATTGAGGAAATAGCACAGGTGCATTGCTTGGTTTGTTTATGAGAAAGGAAGAAAAAACTTTTCAGTAAAGTCTTGAACAATGAGAGTGTTCTCATCAATTACATAGTACTCTAAAAAGTCAGTTTTAAAATGTTCTTTCTTCCTTATTGCTTTCCAGAACTCAGGAAATTAAACTGAATACTTTTCCAGCCCAGCAGTTTGAATCTTTACTCTGTCATTTTAAAATCAGACCAATAGTACATGAGATTTACTAGCATAGCTGCATGGGTGTTGGACATTGACTGATTCTCCTAGGGGGGATGTCGTTTATACTGGCAAAACTTTTCTTTTGTTCACATTGATCATTCCTGCCTCTGCACTGCCAAGGCAAATAAGCCAGGCTGCTGAAAGGTGGGTTTTGTTGATAGAACTATTTCTGTGCAAGAAGCTTTTTCCGGCATAAATGCATGGTATAAATCCCACCTTTGAATTTTTTTAGTGCATATAAACTGTAAATTTAAACTTATACATAGATAAGTCAGCTGGGCTGCATAGATGCTTAAGAGAACAAATCCAAACTTACTTTTAAAGTTAACTGGTTAAATCACTTCTATATCCTTGCATGTAAACTCTCAGTGAATTATGTTAAACCCAATTATGTCAACTTTAACTGGAAGCAAAACTCTCTCCACTAAAGTTTAATGCAGTTTAACCAATCCTTTTTTAAATTCACACCACTAATTACTTTAAAGGAAAATTAATCAACTGTTCCTTAGAAGCACTGAACCTATTCACCTCTGTAAAATTACTTGCTGTTGGCAACTGGAAGCTTTCATCTACATACATAATGACTCAGTCTGGCAAGGTGACTAATACTGAGTAGGTGAAGAATCTCATCATGCATTGCAGAGAGATAATAAAAAGCAAGGAAGATACCAAAAGCAAATCTAATTGTATAAATCTAGTTCTCTGCTTTTCAAATGAAACCATATAATAAAATGGTATACATGGATGCATTTGTACTGCATGCATGTCCTCTAGGCAGGATATGATTACTTAATCACATTTTAACATATCAGAAAGGGATGATGCTATGTAGAGGAAATAAATCATTCTGGTTCTACAAGAGATCTTTAAGATCAATGCCTCAATTCCACCCTAGGGAACAAAAATTAAGATAAAGACCAAGCATAGCTGTTGAAAGAGAAATATGTAAACGTATATGTATTAACAAGTACATTTGTTAATAATCAGAGAATTCAGAAATCCTGATCACCTGCACAAGGAAAAGACCTGTATTATGGACCTGACAACCAAAGCTTTGCTTATTTCAGGTGAAGCGCACTGCATTCCATTTTGCTGTTGCAAGAAGTCATGTATCAGTAGTGGATTTTCTTCTCCATCACAAAGCTAGACTTGATATGGCAGATCAGGTAAGCTCTTTTACATGTTTTAACTCACACAGTGTAGGAACATCTTAGGGGAAAAGTAGGTATTTGCCTCATGCTCCCCGTGTTGCAAAATAAAGTGCTTGCTGTAAAATCTTCAGTTTGTCTTAAGACTGCACATGTTCAGAAGGAAAAATGTTGTTAAGAGATGAAATGCATTGCCCAGAGCTTTGGCTAAGCTGCATACTTGACTGAGCACAAGGGTGGTTGAAGTCACTTGTGCAAATATACCATCTGTGGTAGCTGTATGTTAATAATTGGCCACTTTATATGAAAGTAATCATTGAAAGTAAAAAAATAGCTCTGGGGATTGCTAGGATGGCTCAGAAAGTAACACCTTGTGCTCTTCCCCTCCATTTTTATGTAAGTAGCTTAATGCAAAACTGTCAACTATTCTGCAGCTTCCAAGACATTAGGAGTTTAGCAGTTTATGGCTGATTTGGTTGGGTCAGATGGTGATCCATAGTGCGAGATTTATTCAGATATTAAAACCAAATGTATGGTATGTTACTAATAAACAGGCTATTCAAACTATGAGTTTTCCAGTGAACTGAATAATGCAAACAGACAAATCATTTACGTTTCCCCCCTGTCCCTTGTCACGGCAAGCATCCTGCTCTCCGAAGTGTTATACCAACAAGCATAAAAACTGTTCCTGTTCTCCATTAGAGATGGAAGTCAGCCTATTTATTCCTCATTTACAGAGGAGAAACTGAGTAAGGGTTATAGCTGCTAAGGAAGCACCTTGCTCCCTCTTTCTATGTTTATATTTCTCTGATTTCAACTCTTAGACCAGATGTTTTTACGGTGGCATAGGAACGTCTTGTGTTTACACAGCACATAGCACAATGAGCCATGATGTATTCTACTGCACCTGAACACAGTACACACAAATTGAGGAAGAGATGTGGAAAAGCTAGAGACATCTGTGGCCAAGATGGGGAACACTGGCTGGAAGTTCCATATCTCTGTTCCTTTTGGCTCTAAGAAGTTAACAACAGAGCTATTCTTTTTTCCTGTAGAAAAAGAACTTTTCAAGAGAATTTGAAAGACAAGGAAACTTAAAAAAACAGGGCTAACTAGCAAATTATGGTGACTCACAGAAATACAGTCATTACAAATGATACCTGAAATGTCATCCACCACAGCCAGTGCTAACTACAAGGTTTCTGGGAAGAGGAAATAATTTCCAGGTACTATTTAATTCCTCCATCACAAAATAGGATCAGTCCTTTCCTGGAAGACCTTTTGTTAAGAAGAGGGGCAGCCTGAACATTTAGCTAGGTCTTGATGCATGACATTTAGCTTAATGTAAGTGAAATGAATCCCACTCACACTGTCAGGTGTTAATACTGATTTTCTAAGAGCCTACAGAGCAGAGCCCACTTGTACTTTTTAAGAAAAAAGATTTAAAGAAATTTGGCATGAGGTATTTTGGTGGTAATTTCTGCCTTTATCATTTTATTTGAAGCACGGCCTGACAGTGATCCATCTTGCAGCTTGGACTGGAAATCTGGATATAATGCGAAAATTAGTTAAAGCAGGAGCTGATCAAAAGGCTAAGAATGAGGTTTGTTGGTTACAAATTTTTACCAACTCTAAACATGTTTATGCTGGGAAAAAAAATCAAACTTGTTCTTAAAGAGTTGCTTATGGTTTTTCAGGAAGGAATGAATGTACTGCACTTTGCAGCTCAGAACAACAGCGTTAAAATAATTGATTATGTTCTCCAAGATCTCCATCTGAATGACTTGAACAAGCCTGATAAGGTACAGTATGTTTCTTTTTGTTTATTTCTAGACATCATGAGGCATCTGTTGTGGGCAAAACAATCTTGACTTCGGGAATTTCAATGTATTTTAATTTACTGCCAGCTATATAAGCATTTAATTTTTGATTTGGGTATTAAGAAACAAGTAAAACAAACAGACAAGCACTAGGGAAAACACCTTTCCTCCCTTTCTGACTGTCTCAGCTGAACTCCAGACACCTCTCCTGCCATGCTTCCCTTGCTTTCACTGAATGTGCTGCTCAGTCCCATCCGTGAGGTGGTGGAAAGCAGAGGAGGTTGGGGTTTTTTTCACTCTATTCCTATATTTTAACTCGTTGTTTCTTACTCTTTTCATTTGTTCTGGCAAGGGTTCTTTCATGGGCTGCAGTCACCCTGTGGGTATACCTTCTCCTGAGCCTCTTCTTGCATTCTCTCGTATTTCCTCCTGTATCTTCCCTTGTGCATCCTCCCTCTAGCAGTGACCAGCCTTTCTTAAATACATCTTCACCGAGGCATCATGCACTCCTCTGATGGCTTGAGTGCTGACACGTGGTTAATACTGTGTCAGTTTTGTCCCTTGTGGAGCCATCTGGAAATGGCTGGGAGCAGAATACAGCAGTCTCTGACCTCCTCCCACCCAGTTCACCCTGCAGCCCCCTGTCCTTACCAAAACCTGCCAGTCAAGGCCAACATGAGAATATTTCACCAACATAGAACATAAAACTATGTGTAGCCATCCAACAGAAGTGCACCAGGTCTTCAACAGTGCCAGGGCATTGTCTTTATCAGGTTTGCTGTGTTTTAATTTTTCCTTCCCACAGCTTAGGGATCTTTGAAGGCTTACTTAGCTAAGTAGGGTATTTTATCTTTACATGAGGAAATTTATTCTTGTAGGATCTCTCAACAACAGAACAAAGATTCCCTATATTTTTTTTAAGACTTGAATTGTGTTGACCCAGTGGTGCAAAATTCTGAATTTTTTCCACATAAGACAAGGCACAGAGTTAATTTAACAAAAGAAACTTTTGTGGCCTAGGCCTTGGGAAAAGAAAGGTGAGGAAGAATCTTCTTTATGTTGAGGTTATTTCATAATTATCTATTAGTTGCTTGCATTTTTTTTTTTTTCTGAGACATGTAATATAGGCCACTATCAGGTAGTGAAGCCATCTAGCTATTTGATTAGATGGCCCCACTGTCTGACCAGTGGTATCGTTTTATGTCAGGATAACTTTCTGCAGTTTCGCTGTAAACAGCTGGAAAAATTTTTGTTAGTTTAACCACAACCAAAAACTCCACAATGTAGAGCACTAAATTCAGGCCTCCTGGATAAAACATCTAAGATACGATTGTTCTGGTCTGTGCTTGCAGAATTCACATCATGTTATGCCATGGAAATGAATCTTGCAACTTCTTCACTGCCTGTTTCTGACCATCCTCAGACTTTTAATGACACAGTTCTTCTGATAAATATTTTCTTACTGAGAATAATTAAACATTTTTAGTACATTTTCTACCTTGTTACCATTTCTGAGCAGTTTTCAAATGTTTTCTTTGGTGTATGCAAGATGTGTAGTCTGTTTTTTTACACTAAATATTGCAATCTTTTTAAAAACTTACTCATGTACATCTACTTTTTTTAATCTACTTAATCATATGTAATTTTTAATACACATGTGCATGCCATATATCTAGTGTCTGTAAGCAAGTATTTTTATTTTCAACAACACTATTTGTTTTCTAGAGAGGTAAAAAGCCATTCCTTCTGGCATCTGAAAAAGGCCATGTTGACATGATAAACAATTTGATTACTCTGAAGCTTTTTACATCTGAAAAAGATAAGGTAAAGGCTTCTTTTTCACAGAAGTACAACTAAACATATGCTTACGAAAGATTACTTCATTTCGGTGTAGTTATTATGCAATCAAATATTGTGGATAAGCTATATAGATGTGCTGGTAATGATATTCATTGAGCCAACAAACACACAAGGATGATGATTCTTCAGTAATTAAGGGAAGGCTTCTTGTCTTATTGCCAGAAGACTTTTCCATATGCATTAGTAATTCAGGTAAAGTAAGACCAGCATATGCTGTCTACTGGGAGAAGTGGGAAAGTCTGGTAATTAAGGTGTTACCCTCTGTACTGGGAGATCATATTTCTGTTTTTCACTCTGCTTGACTGTGTTTTTCTGTCACTGCTAAATCCCACGTGACTAATTTTTCGAAGGTGTTTAAATATGTCAGCATGCAAATAAACACCTATGAGGATTTTTCAGAAGTGTCTTAATACTTCAATCTGATTGAATTTGCTTCTGACACTGCATTTTAAGGTATCTGAATGTCTTTCAAAGTTTCCTTACTCGATATATGTGGAATATGCAAGTTGGTATTTCTCCTCATCTGAGGCATTGCAAGGATAAAAGACATTAAAACTGTGAAATGGACAGATACTGCATTAATAGAACCATGTAAGTAAGCACCCAGGAAGTGATGGTGGTTTTTTTGGTATTCTGGTAATAGTTTAAAGGCTGCAGTGTAACCCAGAGCTCTACATGCTAAGGAGTTTATCCACAGATGTTAGAAGACAGTGTTGTCCCAGACATTGAGCAGGCTGAAGGTAAAAACAGCAATAATGGGAGGCAAATGCTGTGATCCTATAGAGTAAGTAGGTAAGAAGCTAGGGCAGAAATTCATCTCCTAAAAGCAATCACAGTGTATCCATAATCACTAAAAAGGACTTCCTCTGCCCTCCACCCCCATTCCCCCCAAGCTCTGAACAGAAAGCTGTTCTGGACTCTAATTTCTCTGATAGTTAGGATTCTTTGAAATCGCAGCTTCAGGGCTCTTTTAGCCAGCTTGATGCTCTTTCTTGTTCCAGCATGATATTTTAGCTCAAATCCTAATGCTCTTCCTGAACTTGCTCTTTGGTTTTATTTGTTTGCTGGTGTGTGAGCTTTATTTTTTATTTTATTTTATTTTAATGAGAAATTGTATTGGTGGTAAAGGAGATTTAAGAATGCCATGTTGGCATCAAAGGCATTACAAGTTTCTATATCCTTACCTAGGTTTTGGCCATTAATCTTTAAATCAGTGATCTTGGGGGCTTGGTGTTATTCCCGTCATTGTAGAAACAGTACCCAAAGTTTTCTGATTCATTCTTTAGGAGGTAGAATTTTAGGTCTTTTCACTGGGCATACACTACAGTTTTCACAATATGAGACAACTAGCTACACCAGCAGGATCATGTCTGCATACACATGAAAAGGCCCCTTTCATTTTACTCTTAATCTTGGAACATGCTTCTCCTTGTATGCAAAAGAGAGCCTTACATAAAAACCCAAAGGCTTTGTATTGCTTTTACTTGATGCTTTAACTTCATTCTTATTACTTAAGTTTTGTTTCATAATATACTATTTGATGTTTTAATTTCAAGGAGGGAAACACAGCATTGCATCTAGCAGCCAAAAATGGTCACAGTGAAGTTGTAAAAATTCTGCTCAAACAGTGGGGGGAAATAAATGACCTCAATGAGGTAAGGGCACAGAACTTACTGAAATACATACAGATTTGAAAGATCAACTAAACAAAAAATTTTTAAATAAATAAATATTGCACTGAGAAGATTTCAATAGCTGCTGCTTTTCTAGTACCATTGCATCCTGTTTTGTTGTAACTCCTCTGATAAATTCAGCTCCTTTAACTCCTTCACTGTCTCTTTCTCTGTACCTCACTCCTCACATAATGGCTTCCCCTCCATCCTGCATGCCCTTGCACAACTAGTGGTAGGAAGAAACAGAGGAGGGCCTAACCTCCACCTTGCTTCCTGTCCTCCAACATTTCTGGCCATGTAATCCCATTCTTTTTACCATCTCTGGTGCTTCTCAGGCTATTCACTGAGGCTGTTCATTGTTCACACCCAGCACATACCATCACAGCCACCTTGACAAAGAGGTCTCGGGTTTGTACCTTGATTATCTGACCTCAGTTGACTGCACAGAACTGGCAGCAGACACTGCCTACCCTTTTTCTTTCCTAGATCAGTGCCAGTGAGCTCAGCTCAGCCAGCACGTTCATAAATTGCACAGTAGCTGTGAAAATTGTATTCCTGATCTGGTGCACTCATGAGCTTAATTTTTGAGGCCTAAGGTAGGGGTGAAGGAAGGAAATGCATACTAACTACTCAACTTGGCTTTCCTGCTTTGCAGAATCCTTATGTCTTCTGTTTCTCCTATGGGGCAGCTGGAATAAACTAGGCAAGTTAATTCGTTTTGTGGCGGCTGGCATGCCCACTGCGGAATTTGCCACATAGCTGATAGTCTGTTCTGCTGGCCCAGCTTGCGAAATGAATGCCCACTCCTACCCAGGGCCCTCCTCTTATCAGCAACAGATTCATCTGTTGATGGGTTCTCTCTTATCCAACCTGTATGTATTTCCAGTTATGCAAGCTCTGAGGGAGAGGAATCCCTTTGAAATGTGAAGCCCTGCTGTTTCCAAGCCATGTCTAACAATGTTGCTTCTGCACTCAAACTTGTACTTCTGTCCCTGCCTTGCCCTGGGTAGTGGTGTGACCTTCTGTCCAGCTGGAGGTGTTTTGGTCCCTGAATAAACAGGTATCTCTTTTCTCAGCATGAGCAAACAACTACATGAAGTTTACCAGAATAACGGTGGCAGGAATATAAGCAAAGAAGAATCAGGATTTATTGATGCTTCTGTGATGCTGAAACACCAGAGTAACTTTCAGTAAAGCTTTGTGTATTTTAAGAGTTGAGAAGCAGGGATTAGATCATTGTTCAGCTGATATAGCTTATTTTAGAGACTCACTATGGAGACTTAAAGACTCTTTGGGAGTGAGAAGATTTGAAATAAATATGCAACAGGATTATTTCTGCTAACAGTGCACCATATAACTAGCACTAGAGTTGGGAATTCATCAGAAATCCATGGCATTGGAGTGACAAAAATTGGTTCTGATGATATGTGCTAGTGTGCTGACAGCGTTGCCTGGAGTTGAACAGCAGAAATTGCTACCTGCTGTCTTTGCTTCTGTGCTTGTTGCTTGCAATCTTCCTTCATAAGAGTGTGATTAATATTTATGAAATAGCTATCTGTGTCATATACCTCACTTACATCTGTCCACATAAATATCATCTGCCGCTTAAGTATTGGTGAGTTCCCATTTAATTTAAGTGTTAATTTAGGAACATTCAGATTGTGTTCTTGTGTGAACACCTCCACTTTTCTCTTGAGCTGGATGTGTCTGATTGAGCTAACCTGTTTTGTCTCACAGCCTTGCACTCACATGTCTTAAATTGGAACAGACATTTTCTCTCTATTGGTCTAGAATGGAGAAACTCCATTTTACTTGTCTGTTGAAGGAGGTCATGAAAAATGTGCTGAGCTCTTGCTGGAAGCAGGGAGTGACATCAATGTTCTAACTCAAGTACGTACACAGTATCCCACCAGCACAGGGGTACTGGGACATCCTGGCCTGTGGGAAGGACCTTCTCTTCTCTTTTCTGTGTGTGCTAACAGTGTATTTGCTCTGCTTATTTTTATGAAATGGTAAAAAAAGAAATAAATTAATTAATAAAGTAGAATTGGGGATGTAAAGAGTGCTAACAGAATAAAACTGATGTGGAAGAAATATAACATAGACTTATTTGATGGAGTACTGTGGTGGAGATTTTTTATTTACTGTATGTCCAACAGTAAAACATATGACTGGGAAATGTAACAAGCTAGGGTCATTGAAAATACTCCTTTTTGGCAGCATATATGACTGAACTGACAGCAAATCTGTTCTCCACATCTGGTTCCTGGACTTTAGTCCAGCTCACATCTGTTGAATGGTGCTAGCTTGCCTGCTGTGAGTTTATGATTCCAGCAGGCTGAGGGCTTGTTTGTTTTAGCAAAATTAACTGAATATTTTCTACTGGTTTATTTTTTAAAGTTTGCTAATGTGACTGTACTTGCTTGTTAAAGGTCAAACTGAAGTAACAGATGAGGAGACATGTTAGCATTGTCGTTGTCTGTGGCACAGATAAATCAGCTGGCAATGCTGATTCATCAGTTTCTTAAAACACATTGAGAAGGGCTATAGAATACTGTTGGTTTTAGCATGTTTGTTGTGTTAGAGTAAAAATGGGAAGTTCCTCCAGTGTTTACAAAACCACCATCGTGCTAACTGCTGATCCACTTTGGTTTACATAATTTTGTCAAAGGGAGTTTTTTTGGGAGTGGGATAATAACACAAATTTGAGTGAAAGATTATCCTATATTGACAGCTCTCTTTAGTACTGTTCTTCCAGCAACAAAAACATAAGTTTTTGCTATCTATACCATTTGTTTCAGAACAATAGCAGTGCTTTGCAGGCTGCAATTCAGAATGGACATCTATCCTTGGTTACTTTTCTTATCGATAAGAATATTGACCTGGTTCCTAAACCTGAGGTAAGTGTGTATCAGTCTAACTATTCTGTTGTTCAACCTGTCCTGTCTTTTATAACCTTCTTTGGGAATTTAGACAGCTGAAGGAGATTGACTAGTTCCTTAATTTTTTACTAGATATGTTATTATGTGGTTTATGGATGCTGATTAGCAATATGTATGGACCAAAAAAGACAAGGTCCTGTTGCGCAAACCCAGTGAGCACTTGGGCAGGCTGGTGTAGTGCAGTGTAGAGGCGGCCAGGCTAAGCCAAGGACCAGGCATTAGGATAAGATGAGTGAAGTACCCTGCTTGAACTATGCAGCAGTGACACAGGCCTCCCTGGGTGCCGTGGGCAAAGAGTTAACACTTTTAACTGATTATGAGTGAAGGTAAATACAAGGTAAATAAACACTTCAGTGCTTTTGCGCTCTGCACTCAAAGCATATGCCTTCAAAATCTGCCACTGTTCTTAGGGGTTTAAAAAGAAAGAGGTATTTCTAGTATTAAAATATTGTCTCAATTCAGATGTTACAGGTTTTTTTACATCTGAGATTTTCTGTGTATAGGAAATTAGTTTCTGCTTCTACAATACAGGATGAAAATAGCACCTGGGCTTTGTGACTTATGCCACGATCAGTGGCGTGTTGTGTAATGTTATCAAGGAAGAATTCATGATGTGCTTGCAATTATTTATTTGAAGATGAAGTAGTTGTTGTGCTGCCTGTTCTTTTCGGCTTTCTGTACCAGAAGCAGCTCATAAAAATGTAACTTTCATTTTTGAAACATTTCCAGTGCAGCATTACATAAAAGCTTGCTTTACTTTCCCGTAGCCCTGAAGAAATGGCTGTGGTTTGTAAAGACACTAATGAACAGTTGTCTGACACCCGTCAATGGCACTAGTATGGGATTATTCTTTAGCTTTATTTAACAAGAAACTGACAACTCACAGATTCAACATACAAAGTGATCTTGCCCATCTAATGGCTGGATTGTGACTGGTGGTGTATCTGTGCCTCAGTTATTTTAATAGTAACCATCTCTCAAAGAAAATAAAACCAAATTAATTTCTTTCTAGCTGTAATTTGCTTTGTATAAATATGATAGCAAGTCAGTTTCATATGAAGACTATTTCCAGTAGCAGTATGTAAACAAGAGTTTATTCCAGGAAAGTAGATTTTGACATCTGTTTACCCAGGAGAGAATAAATCTGCCTCCAGCCTATTCAACGGAGGGCAAACCCAGTTTTCTGGGGGAACAGAAACACTGTCCTAAGCTCTCTATTGTCAGCCAATGGTAGCAGCATATCCAAGGTATGAACACATCAGAGTACCTTGCTGTGTTCCTAAGTGGTGACACACTAATAGTCCATGGACTCAACATTTCCAAGTTCCTCAGGAAGCGTTTGTTTACCTGCTGCTGAGGTGTTGCAGGAGCAGGCTACCGTGTCTGGTGTACCTCTGCACCTCAAGGTGTGTTTTCTGCAGTCTGGAATGTCTGTTAGACCATATCGCCTTTCCAAGGGGTGGATTTTAACAAAAATCTCTTTCTTGTTTAAATGGACATCTAATAATATACCAAGGATAACAGTCTATTATTTTCCCTCCACAGCAGAAGAATTCCCCTCTCCATTTAGCAATCACCAATAACCACCCACTGGTAGTAAAAAGCCTCTTGGATGCCAATCATGACATAAACTCCTTAAATCACGTAAGAAAAGCTGGGAATTAACATAACTTCACTGCTAACAAGGAGATTATGTGGATTTTGCTTTAAATATATTTTATTTGTTTTCCTCCTGGGCTCAGGGTATGAAAAAAAAAGGAAGGAAGAGGCAGTTCCCTCCTTATCTTTTTGCGTGTGTGCATATGTATTAGTCACTGGTACATGCTGTGCTAGTATTGTTCTGCAAGATAAGGATAGCAAAATGCTATAAACCCAGAAAATATTTGTGTTAATTGATTGCTCAAGTATTACATTTCATGTGTAATAAATGACAGAATTGTCTCAACGGCACTGATCTCAGATGGAAACCCAGTACAGAGGGTCACTTGGCTGGGATGGAGTTAATTTCTTTAATAGCAATTCATAGTGTGCTGTGTTTCAGATTTGTGACCAAAACACTGCTGGTAAGGCAGAGTTTCAGCTGTTACTGAACTGTGCTTGAGCAGTACCAGGGCCTTCTCTGTTTTGCACTCTGCTTCTCCCTAGGCATAGGCCGGGGTTGGGCAAGAGGCTGGGAGGAGACACAACTAAGCAAATGTCCAGCGCTGCTCCTCACAACACAGCATCACACTGAAGGATGAGGTCACAGGTGTCTGCTGGAATCAGTTGGTATGTCTGGGTGTTAACTGAAAGGTTTGTGGTTGGAGGTCACCCAGGGACACTGGCATCTGATTTCTCCACCTTTACCAGGATCTTTTTGTTTCTACTTGGTACCAGTGGTCTTTGCAGGCCTAGCTGGCTGTTGGCCAGTTCACTGAGTATGAATGCAAGGTAGGTCCTCAAAGAAAGTATTGTAAACCAGCAAGACAAGTAGGCTACCATAGAAGAAGCTATCCAGTATTTGAGGGAGTTAATGGTGGTGGAGGCGGTCTACAGCAACCTAGCCAACAAGCAGGCTTCCAAAGATCTAGATGACATCCAGGGCTCATGGCCAGTAGCAGAAGTTTGTACACTGGCCACGTGGATGTTGTACACTGGTGCCCTGGCCACAATGGACTAGGCAGACATTGAGACACCAGCTATGTATAGACCAGCCTGCCAGCTGTGTCTCTTCAAAGTGAATCTTTCCCCCTTCGCATCAGCCCTACATTTCAGCTGTGGGAAGACTGTCCCACCAGGTCTCTCAAGTCTCACTCTGGGCACTGTGGCTCTCTGTTGGGGAAACACACCCTGGACTCCCACATGTCAGATGGGGATGCTCCCCACAGTAGTAACAAGGAGTAGTCTTTGAGAAATCTGTAGTTTGCCTCTTCTCATTGATCATTTTATTGCTAAAGATCAATTTGTACACATTTTAGTAGCAGACAGAGGCTGTAGTTAGTGGCTGGAGTCAAGTATGACACTAAGCTCTTCTGTCACATAAAATGGAGAATTTTGTTCCCAAGCACATTGTTTAGAAATGTTCCATGCTTTGTCCTTGGCATGTCTGAAGTTACATACCTCAGCTGCATGCATATCCCTAAAATTACTGCAGCAAAGAAAGTAGGGTGTATTACAGTGGGAAATTTATGAGGTCATGTGTCATAGTGTGTATTCCCAAAAGAGCTGATGAGAGACTTCAAGGTGGAAACCTGAGGCTGGTGTTTCTTCGTGTGTAAGGTCTTGGTGTTTGACTCTGCAGACTTTAAGTCAAGATTTAAAGAACAAAAGTTTTCTAATCAGACCTGCAGAATGTGGACTTGCAACATCAGAGAAGTGCAGGTACAAAACCTTCCACCTAAAAGGACGCTGTGTCACATGGAGCATGCTATAGGACATGTCCAGAAGATACGCAGGGCTTCTGCAAATGACAACGTATCTTATTTGCTGCTGCATGACACCCATGGATGGCTGGAATTTCTAATATTCTGCAGAAGAATAAATAAATAGGTTTCATTTGGGTGCGTATGCAGTTTTGTAGTGACTTACACAACCCTCATTTCAGACCTAAAGATTAGACTTCAAGCTGAATGCCCCTTTAGCTATAATTCTTTTTAATCATTTGGTTTTAACTCTTTTAATTTTTCTCCTTTTTTTGGTGTGTGTGTGTGTGGTTTAAGGTTCACTGAACCCATTACAGAGCTGGTAGACTTCCACTACGTATCATCATTTTGTGGCAGTGCTGGCTAACAAACCCTGCTGTAGTGTTGAAAATTATGTATGTCCAGTTGTCTTTGTATGAATTTCAGCTGGGAAGAGGTTACTCGAGAGGATAGTATGGGTGGGGGTTGGCAGCTGCATAAAGCACTCTGTCCAAAACACCTTGTTTTAAGAGGGAAGAGAGACAGCTTGTTAAATTACAGTACATTACAGGGGCATGACAGTGACTTTTTCCTGAGCCAGCTGGAACTCCTGCCTGGTTTTTCTGCAGAGATCCCAGATGCTGTCTTGTTTGTCTGGAACAAAACTGGCAGGTAGATCACTCAGAAGTTAAATGATTTCATCCTGTTCAGTGTTTCCTTTCCAAGGCCATCTCATGTGAATCTTCTTCAGATTCAGATTATGACCACTCTATTTCTAACAGAGAATTTGGCTTACTGTATTTATTTGGTGTCATTAATTACAGAGGCAGGAAACCCCACTACATCTGGCAGCTGATCTTGGCAACGTGGAGCTGGTGGAAGTGCTGCTGAAGGCAGGCTGCGATCTCAGGGCTGTGGATAAGGTAGATTGCATTCTCCACATATGCAAGGACATTGTGATTTTATGTTTTGCTTTATAACCTTTTTCCCAGAGACACAGAAAGCACTTACTGGCAGTTCTCTTTCCTAGGTAAAGCTGCCAGTTGTTACAAAGGAAGTCTCCTTTTTATATTGCCTTGCGCAGCTTGCAGAGATCTGAAATGGTTTTAGTGAAGAGCTTCCCAGCTCCATAGTTTGAAGGGTAAACCCTGCTACCAGAGACTTCTGCTGGAAAAAAGGACTAGGCTTATGGAGTGGAAAACAGCCTGTGGCTGTTGTAAGTGAGTGCATGCAGCGGTCATTGCCAGGAGAGGCACAGGTACTGCCAGCTTCACTAATTGCAGCGATGGCAAGTTTCCCTTTACTACTCTGGGCCACCTGGAAATGGTGCTGTGTCCTTGAGAAGACATCCCAGGTCTGCTCAAGTGGGTGCTTAGACCTACTGCTGATGTTCAGCCTGGAAAGACAGAGGCAGGAATGGCTGGAAGAAGTACCAAAACAAAGAGCCTCTGCCAAAGAGCTTTTGAAAGGACAAAATACCAAATTCAGCTTTTACAAATTCTGCTAAATTATTGCAAGACTGAGCTTCCCCTTCTTATACTGTTACCACTACGCTGACTTTCTGTATAACTGGATTGACAGATTTGGTGTTTATCATGCTGCATTGTTAAGCCTTAACAGTTATGCCTAACTGTTTTATGTCTTAACAGTTTAGCCTTCCCATTAAGAGTTATACCTACACTAGCTGGAGAGCCGCAGTTCTCATATGGGCTAACCCAGAATGAAATCTTGTCTACTTTAGTTAGTGCCTTTGCCATGGGAAAATTGTTTCCACCTAGTCGTATTCCAAGGGCAAGCACAGAAAATTACTTCTTACTGCCTGTTTTGACCTTAGGCACCTCAAGCCTTTGGGCTGGGTAGTGCTTCAGTATTACAGCAAGTTGACATTGTTCAGGGTATGTCATGAGAAGGTGGTTCTCAGCCAGCACAAGTTCTGTCACCTTTCTGCTCTGGTTTTATTTCTAGGAGTAGCTTGTCCCTGGCCTGTTTGCTGGTTGACCCCTGAGGCCATGCCACCCCTGGGAACATTTGAAAGTTCAGCTGTCTTTGAACCAAATTGCTCCTGAGGTGCCAAAAATGTTCCCATCCCCCTTGAACAGCAGGCAGGAAAAGTGGAGCCAGAGTAGAATTGCACAGTGTTTTCCTGGTCTGCGTGCCCTGGCAGAAAGGGTCCTCATATCTCCAGAGCATGTCATGCATCTGCATGAGTCATGAGCTGTTATGGCTCAGGAAATGCTCAACTGGGAGCATTCCTTCCTCCCTCCCATCTGCAGAGATAATGGTTGTTGATTGTCATTGATAGTGCAGAGACTTGTGCACACAATCTGGTGTGCAAGAGTGATGTGCCACGTGCACAGCAGGATGCCAGCAGTGTCTGCACTAGCACAGGAGGCCAGAAACAACCCCTCTTCCCATCTCCTTCACCTCCGTGTGAAGTGCAGAGCACTTTCCAGGACTGGGTCCCAAGGAGCTCTCGTGGTGTCTGGACTCTTCACATACAAAGTATGTCTGTGCTATAAAAATTTTACGAAAGGTAAATTCTTTGGCTTCCAAGGTGATGCCCTTCTAAAAATGGGCTAATTAGAATAATCTTGAGCAAAGCCTGGAGCTAGAACTCAAAAGGGAACTCTGTAATAGCTGGAAAGTTAAAATGCCTCATAATTTGATTACTGAACCTTTTAATTAAGGGCTTGGCTTCTTTTAGGTCTAATTTTCTAGAATGCCTATCACTTGATATGGGGAGAATAACCTGAATGCTTAAATCTGAGGCAGTTCCACTAGTGCAAATTTGCTGAGAATAGACAATAACAGAGAGAAGTGGGCAGCCACAGTTCTCTGCAGCTAGCAGTAGCTAGCAATGGCTTTAATTCCTTTGATTGCCTGTACTACTTGAAAAACATGTGTTTGCTAAACATTCAGTGTCTTCAATTCAGTTGTCACAAGAAAGGAATTCCCACACTCTCATTCTTTCTATGATGGGGCTATGGAACTGATGGACAGAGGTAGAGCAGCTGACGTCATCTACCTGGACTTGTGCAAAGCGTTCGACACTGTCCCACACGACATCCTTGTCTCTATATTGGAGAGACATCAATTTGACAGGTGGACCACTCGGTGGATGAAGAACTGGCTGGATGGCCACACACAAAGAGTTGTGATCAATGCTTCAGTGTCCAGCTGGAGACCAGTAACGAGTGGTGTCCCTCAGGGATCAGTGTTGCGACCGATCTTGTTCAACATCTTTGTCGGTGACATGGACAGTGGGATTGAGTGTGCCCTCAGCAAGTTTGCTGATGACACCAAG
>WYDI02004552.1:68015-97917 GCA_009867235.2 Psittacus erithacus
TGTGTGCAGTTCTGGTGTCCTCAACATAACAAGAACATGGAACTGTTGGAACAAGTCCAGAGGAGGGCCACGAGGATTATCAGGGCACTGGAGCACCTCCCATATGAAGATAGGCTGAGAAAGTTGGGGCTGTTCAGCCGGGAGAAGGGAAGGCTGCGTGGAGACCTCACAGCAGCCTTCCAGTGTCTGAAGGGGGCTTATATGGATGCTGAGGAGGGACTCTTCATTAGGGACTGTAGTGACAGGACAAGGGGTAACAGGTTCAAACTTAAACAGGGGAAGTTCAGATTGGACATAAAGAGGAAGTTCTTTACTGTAAGGGTGACGAGGCACTGGAATGGGATGCCCAAGGAAGTTGTGAATGCTCCATCCCTGGCCGTGTTAAAGGCCAGGCTGGACAGAACCTTGGGTGGCATGGTTTAGTGTGAGGTGTCCCTGCCCATGGCAGGGGGGATGGAACTTGATGATGTTAAGGTCCTTTCCAACCCTAACTATTCCATGGTTCTGTGAGCCAGTTTCTCTTACCATCTGAAACAAGACAGGTTTGCCCTAAAAGCTGGAGGTTTCCAACCTTGCTAGCCTACCCATCTGAAATGCCAGTCTAATCATAACATGAGAGCAGACTCTGTGTATAGTATTCTCAGGCTGTGGGTGCCTGGGCTTGCAGCAGGCACTTGAAAGCAGTGACTTGGGAGCTACAAGCTGATATGAAGTACACAGCAGTCTGAGTGCAGAATGTTTCTGAGAGCAGCTGTACTGAACAAAAATTCTCTAGGGGTAGTTCAATGCAGGAAAAAATTGATCACTCTGGACTAGGGAATACAGTTCCTGCAAAGCATAAAACTTTGACAGTAGCTACCCTGAAGCCATAAAACTGTAGAAATACATTTTCTTGAAGAGAAGGGATATGGCTCTGTAAACAAACCTCCTGTTTTTTCTATCTTATACTTATCCTAAATATAACAGATAATGTTCTGATTCACTGTTTCTGCTTTCAGCATGGAAAAACTGCACTAGCTGTGGCATCAAGGAGCAATCATGCCCTCATTGTAGATATGATCATTAAAGCAGAAAGGTATTATGCCATGAAACAGGTAAGAGACGCTTTTCATTACACTGAGAACATTAAGGGAGTACAAACGATTCTGATCCTGAAGCACATTTTGCCTGAGGTTGGTTCCTTCTGGCAAGCTGCAAGACTGGCCTTGATAAATTGGTTTATGTGGGCTCCATGTCATGGTTTTGACACAATACAGTTTAAAACCCGTAAGCTTTCTCAGATACACCTTTTGTTTGCAGACAGGTCCTGGTGAGGCAGTAAAAGACATTTCTTGTAGCATCCACCCTAAAATCTGCAAGAAAGAAGATGCTGACACAGTTTATCTATGTCAAGCAAGTAAATCTGTGAGCTCCAGAGCTAGCAAACCAGGGCAAAAGCACTAGTGAAAGGAACTCATGTGACTGTCAGCTGTTGTGCTTCGTTGATGAGCTGCCACACAAATATCTAACTTCATTATCACTCCTGCTTACTGCCAGGGAGTGTTTGTTGGACTAAGTTAGCCAAATGCCTCCCACATTTGGGTGGTATAAGCATATGGATCCTGCCCGAGTGCCAGCACATGAATTAGCCATTTTCACCACCTCACTTCATCCCTATGTGTCCAAATCCATGATACTTCATGTTACAGGGCATTGTGCTGGTAAAGTCACCAATCTAGATTAATTATAATGAAAAACACCTCCATGAACTCTCTGTGTTGTGCATATTTGATTTGCACCAGTTCAGCTGGAGTTGTCAGCTACATGAGTGTTTCTTTTCACTTAAAAGGAGAATTAGAAGTAATCTCTTGCCACAGAAGACATGACAAGACTGACAGCAGTGAGCCCTTAATGCTCCTATCTCTTAGCATTACTTACTGAATTGCCTGAGGAGATGTCTAAGCAGATGGTCTTCCTCAAGAGCTCCACGGATGTTGGGAATAGAAACAAAAGTGTTTGTATCCCATTACTATGAGCACAGCCTTTGGCAGCTGCTTAGCTCTTACAGTTATGGAATATGATGTTGCTCAGGTGGCTTTACCACATAAGAAACTAGAGTGTTTCGAACCATTTTGAGAACTTTTTGTTACACTGAGCTAGCTGACTTACCATCTGTGACAAGGCCTTAGATACAAAAGGAAACGTCACGTTGCTGTGAGGAAGTGTAGGTGATACTAATGTGTGGGAGTGCGTTGTTCTCTCCACTTGCCCTTTTATCTATTTGTTCGCCTGTAGGATTTTTGTTGGTTTTGTTTTTCCAAACCTCAGAGGTTTTCTAAACCCTCTCTGAACCAGGGAGTGCCTGAAGCTGCCTGGTAGAATGACCTGACCCTCATCCTGCATGTATCAGGAAGCATGCAATAGAGCCTGCACTAGAAAAATGGAATCAAACATACACAAAAAAGCTTAGTTACTAAATTTAGATTATTTTTCCTTGTAAGACTCTCATAAGGTTAGGAAACAACCCTGTTGTATTTTTCTGAATTTTATCTGGAATGGAGTATTTTATGCTTAGTACTTCAAAATGTGGCATGCTGCCATTTCCTTTTTTGCTTAGTAGCTGCTCTGTAATCCCATACCAACTTCCTGAAGACACTTTTCACTTCAGAGACTGATCTGAAACAAGACTAGCACTTAAAAAGAAACACAAAAGTAGTTTGAGCTTACCTACACTAGGAAAGAGGCTTTCCACTGGGCACTGCTCAGCTAAGGCTGAAATCACTGCTAGATTTTAAATGCCACTTTTGCAGAGGTGCCCAAACAAGAAGCAATCCCTTCGCTCCTATATCATGCATACAGTAGCAACATCACTTTTCATTTGGAGGGTGCCTGTTGCTTTGTTTGCTATCTAATTTTGCTTATGCTGGCAATAAAACTAGATCCAGGTTCAAACCACACGTGCTTACCGGTGCTTGGATGCTTTGCTGAATGGGACTCCACACACTAAACCCAATGGCTCATGCTGGCACCAAATGACCTGGCAGTCCCCATTTCAGGCGAGCTCAGCTGATGGGCAGAGGCAGAACAGCCTGAGCAGCACCATGCTGATGGTGCCTAGCCTCTTCTCAGGGAGAAGTTAATACTTCTAGAAGCAAGAAAAAAGAGTAAGAGCTGTGCTTGAAACCCAGCCATGTTCAAAACATGGCATACAAAGTAAACAGAGCCAATGAGCACAGCAGTACTGGCACAGGATTTGCTGTTACTTCCTATTGTGTAACAAGTGCCAGAAAAAGAAAATGGTTTATTCTGAATTTAACTTAATACGACATAGCAACAGACACAGGTGGGATTCATTTCCGTTATATTACTTAGACTGTAATAACATCATCCACACTGACACATCTTCCAAAAAGCTTGACTAGCCAAACACAGCTCCTTTACCTGCACTGAACAAATCACTTGTCAGCAGCCACATGTGGCTGTAGAGGACGTAATGTTCACTGCTCTTTAAGCAAAGTTCCCAGCTCCGTTACATTTATTATCTGCTTTCTTCTTCAGGAACATATAGTTCACAGTGAACACGGGTCAGACTTCAGCTTGTCCTTCAAACAAGATCATAGTACACAGACCAAGCAGATTCGTTTCTCCCTTTGGAATCTAGCATATAACCAGTTAAACCCCCAGGAATGGAAAAAACTGGCCCTATTCTGGAAGTTCACGGGTGAACAAATTAGAGCTATTGAAGAACAATGGACAGGTAACAATATCTGAATGGACAGACATAATAGGCAAGCTATAAAAACCACAAGGCAGAGTGGCTTTTTAAACTATGTGAGTATCAGATTCACAATGGCCATACTGCTTTTATTCAAATAATGAAAAAGAGCAGTGAGTGGGTACAAGCCTTGTCCCTGGTTCCTGGGTGGTGGTGATGTAGAAGTACAGGCCACTTCTGTTCCCCCTCTTCACCTGAAGGAATCTTCATCTTTGGAAATCAAAACCAGAAACAGTGAGTGGCATGGAAGGGTCTTGCAGGTCATGCTGCAAGTGAGGACCTGGGAAACCTCGTGACACAGAAGACCTTGTTCATGCCCTGTCTTGACAGCTGCCATAAACCAGCACTTTTTGGTTTCAGGCCCCTCAAGCGCTGGGACATCCATACTTCTACAGCATGCATTGTACTTGCTCACTACTACTTCACAATATACTCCACACATTGAGGAAAAATGAAAGGAAAAAAATCATTAAGATGTATTAGCTTTTCCCTCCCTTTACCGTAGCCTTAGAATAAAACCATAATTTGTTTTTACAACTTTGTAAGCCTCGGTCATCATTTTGCTTCTGGGCAAGAAAGGAAATAGTTAAATGAGTAGGTTTTAAAACCTCTTGGAACTCTAGAAGTACAAAAGCACAAACTATCCTGTTCCCAGCATATGGAACAGACAAATGCTTTGTGTATTGCATAGGAAAAAAAAGTTACAAGGAACATGGAAATAGAATGTTGCTCATCTGGTTACACGGTATGCTGTTGGCTCATCAGAATCCTGTTAAGCACATATACGAAGATCTGGTGGAAGCAGGATTTCAGCCTTTAGCTGGTAAGTTGTTAGAGACCACCTTACACTGTCCTCTGCCAGGCTGCAGTGCAGAGGCACCTGCTGCTGCTGGGAAGGTGTAACTTTGGCAGGGCTGGAGGACGAACTTCCTTTCTGGGACTATGGTCTGCCTGGGGGGTGACAATCCTTGAGAAAGAGCAGTTAAGCAAGACTTGTGATTTCTAAAGGAAGACCAAGAAATTTTGCTTCCCTCCTTTGTCCTGCAAGCAAAGGTGATTGGCTAGTCCCTAGTTAGGTTAGTCTGACCTTGTGAAATGCAGAGCACGTCAAGCAAGTGATTTCTCCTCTTACTTTACAGAGAACATCAGAGCTGCAAGTAGCACTGGCATGGACTTGAGAAAATGTACTATTTCATGAGTTCATCAGTAAAACACGGCATATCTGATGGATTTACATGCCAGATGGAAGGTGACTTTCAAATACAAACAGCATCTTTTCTGGAAACAAAAACCTATTTTGAAGTTGCATGACTTTTTCCAAGCTGGAAGAAATTGCACTCCTGAAATATTGGTTAGTTCTCTCATAAGCTTGCTATACAATGTTTTAAAGAATTAAGAGTGAATGGCTGGCAATGTATTACTATACTGATAAGCAAGAACCACACTCCTCTGTCTCCCCACTCAGGTTCTACACCTGGCTTAACATTGATACACTAATTCTGTTCTGTATTGGAACTGCAAATTAAGCTATTTTGTTTGACATGAAATGTAAATGAGATGCTTTCTACCTGAATAAAATTAATAGGTGAAAATTATGTGTATAAATCAACACTTCCAGAAACAGGCTGGCACCTGGCCTCATTTGGGATTCAGGTTTATGTAAGGTCTTGCTAGGATTATAGTGTTCCTGTCAGAAGAGGGCTTTTCTCTTGCTTAAACAGAGCTACAATTAGGACAAGTCTTCCTTCTTCAGCATTTGATTTATGTAGTGAAAATACACAAAAGTATCATACTTAAAACCATGTGAGGATGGCCTATCATGGCATAACCTTGAAAACATAAAAAAGAATATTTTATATTTAATAGTTAGCATATCTAGCAATTATTTACCTATTTCTAGTTCATGTCTTGAATTAAGACTTGGTAGTGTCTTGCTGAACATGTTTAAAGGTTTCCTCTTTACTGAATATATTTCATATCTGAAAAATTATATAGCATGTCTCTCTTTGTAGTCTTCTCTAACAAAATAGCAACAGTTTTATCACGTAATGGAAGAATTGAATTGCCTTGCCTGTGTGTATATAGCTAGCAATATCTTGTACTGAATCTTGCTGTTTGTACTAAAGAGATCACGATTTGTCTTAGTCTGAAATGTTACGCCTAACTGCCCTCTTGTGTGCAGCCTGTCTGATGTGGCTGCAGAGAATCACAGGAATACGAAGAACAGACTGGTATTAGATATCTCAGATCACAAATTCTTAGATCCTGACAGGTACGCATCAAGTTCTGACACATTAGCTTGGGAAATGAGAATGTTTATAAGTCTGATGGACTCGGTACCTCACTTGGCCCAAGTTGCGCCCTGGATATGAAGTATACCACCTTCATTTAACTATGCTGTTGTAGGATATAACTAAAATGCACATCAACTACACTTAGTTGCATTGGCAACTTAAAAAACCATAAGTAACAAAAAATAAATTTAATTTTCACTTCAAAAAATATGTTAGTAACACTGGGACTAAACAAAGAGATTCAGACAAAATGCATTTATCCTTTATTTAAAAGTGTGCAAAAGATACCTTAAATAGAAACTGTTTATCTTAATAAGTTCTCAAATAATTTGGAGGTAGAACAACATTTCAAGTTCTTTTTATCCCCTCCAGATGTTTACTATAAAAGCACTTTTACTTTAAAAAGTATTTTTTAGAAAAGGATAAAAACATGATGCATATTTTAGGCCGTGATACATCAAATCTGAAAAGACTGGAAAGAGGTTTAAACTGTACCTTGATAAAAACCCCCACCGGTGAGAAAGTTACTCACTCAGTCAACAACTTTTATTGACTGAACACTGGTATGAGTCTGGCCCTGAAGCATTCGCCCAACTTGTCCCACAGGTATCACAGTGGTTGAGCCAGAAGAATGGAGCACAGTTCGAGGATATTTAGCAGCAGTGGCTTGAGATATGGTTTGCTGAAAAGTAATCACATACATCAAAACATTTAACAGTACAAAGAATTCCACCTTATAATAGCCCTAAGTGAGCTGTAGTTCAAACAGAAAGATTCATAACCCAGCAAACTGAAATACACTTAATGAGTAATCTTTTTCTGCCTCATCTGTAATATATTTTTTAGAATATAAGATGCTAATAAAACGTTAAACATCCAGTTAACTAAGTGCCTGAGCTTTTATCACTTCAATCTTATTTCAAAGTCGATTGGCTTGTTTTTTTACCAAATAGTTCAGAATTTTCCTCTGTAGTGCTAATTTAATTATGCCAACTTTCCTTTTGAAGTTCAGTATTTGCTATGAGGAAGTCTCTGAAAGGAAAAGGTTTGCATTTATTTAATGATTAATATTCTCCCTCCAAAAAACTAACTACCTTACTGCAATAAACAGTAGTAATTCTGCTTTTAATCAAGGCAAACTCTCTCCCCTTGTCAAAATGATTCAAGAGAAATACTTTAATCTGATTGACCTCCACTTAGGCATTTCTTTGCAGAAAGAGCATATGGAATATCTCTCTGAAACTGTCACATTTGTTACATTTTTAGAAGTCAGTTTTTGGTACAGCAGTTCAGGTACTTCACTTGTCACACTCGTCACACAGTTTGAATTTAGAAATTGTTCATAGTGAAAGAATTCTCACACCAAACCTCTAACCCCTAAGGGCATAGAATTTAAATATGAATTTCTGCTTAGGAGCCCAACTTCTTGAAAACTATGTGCAGCCTGTTACAGGGCCCTGATTCACTAAAGAATGAGTGAAAATAGAATATTCCTCCCACAGTTACCAGCGACTCCAGCTCAAATTAAGGGACCTGATGTAAATTGGCTTCTTCTGGCACTATTGCTGAAGAAAAACTGGACTTTCAGATAACACACAGAAAACTAAGATCCTACTTTACAGGTTAAAATACATAAAAACCAGTCAACTGTTTCATACACCTCCAGTTGAAAACATATTCTGCTTAGATTGGTCTAAAGTGTAGCGATTGCCAGGCCATACAGGCCACTGTTTACAATCTTCTTGTACGCTGATTTCATATCCTGTTAATGCACTTACGTCAGT
The DNA here is from genome assembly GCA_009867235.2 of Psittacus erithacus. NCBI lineage: Eukaryota > Metazoa > Chordata > Aves > Psittaciformes > Psittacidae > Psittacus > Psittacus erithacus. The sequence continues at coordinate 75,848 of WYDI02004552.1, forward strand.
GTTTTCTTCAGGATAAATAGGCAGAATAGGACTCAAAACACAACAAGCAGCAGGCTTGATGAATATGGTTGCCTCTGGACAATGGGTTTACTTCCCCCTCCCCCAGTACACTTAGCCTGATCTATAGCCTGTTAGGCTAATCTACATCTCTGCCACCTCTGGTTCAGTCACTCTTCCTGCCACACACCACAAAGCTTGTCTTTAAACTGCGGTTGCATGGTGATGACACCAAACACTGCTGTACCAACTGACCACTTCTACAAAGAGGAAGACTCATGGAAGAGCCCGGCAAGAAAGAGACAGCCAATGCTGCTTCTGTGAAATAATTACTATAGAAACAAGACAAATACATTAAAATGGCAATATTGACTTCCTCTGTTCACCTGTGCCTCATACCCAGACCAAGGACAGTACTGTCTGTTATTTTGAACAGGCCCCTAGTCTAAACTTTGTCTAATACCACTTTACAATGGTCATTTTTCTTTAAGCTACTACCAGATGTGAGGTATTAGGAACACTGTTACAAGCATAATTCTGACTTACCTGAGTGACTGGGTGATGTTTTTCAACAATGACTGAACTAATGGGTGGAGCAACTCCCATCACTGCTAAACTACCACAGATTCTGGCTTTTTGTCCCATATCAGCTCGGCCCGTGATTCGAGCAGTGATCGTTCTTCCTGCTTTCTGTTGAGCAGATGTTATCACTTTTGCCATGGGCTAGAAATAAATGAAGTATTGGCTGGTAAAAATCTAAACATATTTGCAATGCTCTAATATGTCTGCTTAGTTTTACCAGTTACATGCCTAAACAGAACATAGGAAGTTGCAAGTAATTCAGTTGTGTTATACAGGACTGAATTTGCTCCACCTAGTCACAACCTGGTTTATTCCATCTTTTTCCACCTTAAGTATGAGATAGTGTTTTAAGCTGTCCTGAGGGAAGTAAGGCTGATTTGACAAACCTCAAACAGTATGGACAGTTTAGCTTTGCTCATTGGCTGCATACTCAAATGACAGCTACAGGCACTTCTATCATCCTGGACAGACTTTACAGTAGTGACACAGTAGACAGAAAAAGGCTTCCAAGCAGTAAAATGCTGCATCTTTCTTTGACAGTGTGTAGCAAAGTGTATCAGACAGGAAAAAGAAAGGAGGGCAATACAGAAGATAATGGGGAAAATAAAAAAGACAGTTCAGCAACAAATATGGAACAGGGAATGAGAGAGATACTCCAAAGAGCATGATACTAAAGCAAAGCATACTCTTTCTGTAACAAAATGCTATCAAGCGAAGCACTAATTGTTCTTGTTGTGTTATAAGAGTACATACACACTTCCCCTCCCTACTGCAAAAATCATTTAAAATTGTTCCTAACATAAACGGGTTTCTGTAACATTAATGAACATTTGCAAGGTAGTGTCTTCACACAGCTATGTAAACACAACCACATACCAGTTTCCTCAACTACATACTTGTGTTGCTCTGAAAAATGTGGAGTAATGATACCCAAACTAGTATCCGCTATAATTATGCCTTAAACCCCCAAAAGTTAATTTTAGCATGTTACCAGTTTTTGAGTTGATGCCACACCAGACCCTGCAGCTGTGCTAGTGACTATTACTGGAGAATCAGAATCCAGCCTTGTCTGAGAAGTGCTTGCATGACCCAGGTGGGCAGAAAACTGTGAATGAAACCAGAGTTTACAAAGAATAAGTACAACTTTCTACAAAATATAATTTTACTCTTTAGACGGTCAGTTTTTGACTATTCCAATTACTGTTCTAAATCTAACTTCTTTGCAGATATTTTCTCTAGTTTTACTGTTTTCTGGTTAATTTAAAAATACTTGTCTGAAAAATGTGGAAACAGTGTGAATAACATTTGACACTATTAGAAAGAAAAATCAGGAAAGAGGCAAGCACATCTTCTCTGCTTTAACCTGTATTCTAGTCTGAAATTGTTTTATGGTGGCAATATCTTCAGGATGACTCCAGGGCAAGCCCAAAACATCCAAGCTACTGGGTAATGATCTTGTTAAGTTGACATGACAGGACAATAAGCTGAGTTCTCTGAGTGCCTATATATGTTACACTTAAAATGAAGCTTCAAGTCAGCCAGTTTTTCTTCTTTTCAGGTTATTATATTAAGCTTTTTTTTTTTTTGAAAGAAAACAACCCGTAACACAAAACACCAGAAAAACCCCAACCAAAACTTTTAACATCTTTTTTTAAGAAAGAACTTTAAAGAGCAAATTCTACGTACTATAGCGACCTTGTCTTCATTAGCTTATTATATTTTTAATAAAATAAAAAGCAGAGCTTAATGAAAGTATAGCAAATAACAGCAGCTGTTCCTCAATCACTTCGTTTACACAATGCAGTCTGAACATACTCACAGGTTTCTTTCTACACTTAGACTGTTTTCAAACTCCTTGAATTCCTGGGCTCCTATTCATAATGTTCCAACTGAAGAAGTTAGCTTTTGTCACAAGCAAATACAGTTCTGTTCCAGCTACACACTTACCATGTCTTCCATCTGAAGAGTATTTGCTGATGGAGGTGGTGGTGAGGGAAGATTATATTGTGAAGCAGGTATTCTTCCTGAAACAATGGTACCATTATCATTTCTCCTACTTCCTACATCTGTTATTAGAAACACAAAGTGATGGGATCAGCACATAATCTAGCAAACCCTAAGGGGGGAGGGGAAGGGAAGGGAAGAGGTCAGTTCAGAGTAAAATTCTAATATTCTTTGGGACTTCTGAACAATCTAATTAAAAGGATCAGCCTGTTCATTTAGGGGGCAGGGGGTGTGTGCATAAAAGTATATAAACATTCCTGTATTTGACCTTTCTCAGATACTTGGAAGCAATATTTTCCACGGGACTTGTTTCTGTGTTATGCCTCAAAATCCCTGTGACACGTCACATACTTGTAGTGCAAAGAACTAAGTTTCTCCGTACTGCCTGCCAATATTAAATTCAGTGTGCAAGAGCTGCTCTTATATTAAAACCTAAACCTAGTTCAGGTAGAAAACAGCAAACCACAGAAAGACCACACCAGACTACTGCGAGGGCAGAAAATCCTTAAGGGGGGGGTCACTGTTAGTAAAATAAAGTGTTATTTTAACTTTCCTGAGAACATACTCCCATTTCAAGGGGCCAAAAACCATGCTTAGCAGCATCTCATTTCCACATATATAGCTGGACACTGGGCACATCGTGTCTGTAGTGCTGGGACCATCTGTGAGAGCCCTTGAGCTCTCATTTCCCCCAGCAGCTGGGTAAGCCTGTGCTGTTGCAAAATCCATCCAGGATTCTTTTGTCTTGAAATGCAGACATCCTGGGGAGGTCAGGTCTGTAGACCTAAGCCCTGTATCTTTTCCAAGCAGTTTCAGTCTTTTCCTTTAGAATGCAAGCTTCCTTAAAGGAAGCCAAGAGAGGTATTCTTGTTTGCTCTCCAACTTCTCGAGCAGATGATGCTATCTGCAGGTTCAAGCCAAGGAAACTTTGCTCATTTCAGGGACTAGAGTGACACCATGTGGTAGTTGTGGTTTTTTCTTCTCTGGAAGTGAGCAGGAAAAATGTAAGGAAGATTCAAATTGGTACTCAAGGACTTAAAGAGTGAAAGTATGCCAGAATACACATTTTGTACGTACATATGTATGTACACTCACATTAAGCTTATGTACAGACAGAACCAATGCATCATTACGGACCAATCAGATCTGATCTACATTACTTAAAAACGCAGTGTTAGTTTTTTAAAGAAAAATTAACATTTCTTGTAAGTTCAATGTTCCTTTAAATACATAAAGAGATTAAAAATAGTCTTATTACAATAGTAATTTTAAAAAATTTAAATCACCTGTCAGTATATCAGCCAGACAGATTTTAGATGATCAACGCTGACTCTAAATGTTATGGACCCATTAAAGTCGCAATACTTGTACACACTATCAATAATCTACACTATAATGTACATAATAGGTATGTTATCTGTATATTGCACGTATATTAAATGTACATATTAACAAACTACTAATAATAAACAGGTAAAGGGACTAAATTCTGCTTTTTTTTCCAATGACAGTAGGTGGCACTGTAGTGTTCATGGCCATATGTAATCACTAACTCTTGACACATGTAAATTTCAATGTCCACAGATTACAAGACTAGAACAAATCACAGTAATAATCTAATCTGATGTTTTAAGTTCCCTGATGTCCTGATCACTGTTCTGCTATACCTAAGGAAGACTGAAAATAAATGGTTGTACAACCATATTAAATAATTATTTAACTAACCTCACTGAATCCACCGTCTGGCTGTAGCAAGAAAGGTAGTGTGTCTGGAGCAGGGGAGAAGGTGGTATGAAAGGCAATGGAAGAAGACGGCCCACAACAGAGGGCCATCACAAGACAACAGAAACTGTGAGATGCTATGAAGCTTGATGAGGACTACATTAACCAGAGGAAATTAAAGAGCATGATGCTGCACACCCAGAAAGTTAGGTATAGGCACCCCAGTTTTGTCCAGTACAGCAAAACCTCCAGGCATTTGCCTGTGTAGTGTATCAGCTCCTGCTTCATAGCTCAAGTGGTTTGGCCCATGAACCCCTGGGGTTAGTAGTGGCAGCTTTAAAGCTCAGTTTTCTTGATTTCCTTCCTACTTACCCTCTTTCTTTACAGGTTTACAGAAACAATGCTTTTCTATTTCGCACCACTCAGTTGCATAGTTTTAGAAACCACTGTCTGTTGCATGGTTTTAGAAAACAATAAACAAAGAAATATATGCTAGATCTTCTAGAGAAAGTGGTTCTTACTTTATAAAATAGTAAAAAATAAAGTACTTGTACAATGCCCTGTAACTTTATTCCTAAACTCAGTATCTTCAAGAAATCATTTATTCTTGACCTTCCCCAAATACCGATCCTGTGTTTTCACTAGCACAAAGCTACTGCACTTAGCCAATGTCATATTCTAGTTTCTTAAGCAACTGCACAAATACTGCCTACACTTCACAGGCTCAGACAGCTGCTCAGGTAAGTATTCTCTAAAAAAGCCTTCTTCAGATTTTTATTTCCTCTTCGTATACATGCTTTTAGTGAGGAAATTTTCTGAAGCAGTTAAGAAACTTCTGGTATAAAATTGTTAAGTTTAGCAACCTAAGTTTCTCATCTAAGGCCATTAACAACTGCTGCCAGTACAGTGGGTTGTTAAGCCACAGGTACAGCTGTGACACTCCTGCTGGCACAGTTATTTTCATTTCAGTATAGACTGCTGCACCAGCATGATTATGCTCCAGCTGCCACAGACTGTCTCATTCTAAGGGGGTGATTCCATCACATCAGTAACAGTATGCAACTCTTTCCTGTGTGGCTGCACAGGTTTTATGAGTGTGTTGTGATATAATTAGACTAGTGTTTCCTGTTCTGGCACAGAACTCCAGCTAAACACAGAACCTGGGAGATTTACTTGCCCTTTTTGCATTATACGGCAAGATTAAGAAAGAAGGGAGAGCTGTCTGGGAAAAGCAGATGCATTGCACATTGAGATTCCAGAGAACAGAGGAGGGTTTTCCAGGGTTTCTCCCTCACCACTCCATAACCCGGCTGCTGAGAGAATTCCGGGTAGTCTTTCACAGTATTTTAAGATGCTTTCCATCCCTGTCTTCTTGTTCTGCCTGCAGCCGCAGGTTATCGCCCTCCGAGCAAGATGAAGAGAATGTGTTCCACCTTTCAACTACAGCAGTACAAAGTTCAGCATCAAATATTTCTCAACATATTCAACAGGACTTTCTAAACCAGTAAGTTTGATAATCTTTGTATTGCTGTGTGTCCTCAAATTAAAAAACGAAAAGAAAAATAAAAAAAAAAAACTCAACCCCCCCCCAAGAAAAACAGAGAGAGAAGAGAATCCTTTAAAACAAACAAACCCCCTCAAACAAGTGAACTCAACAAACTCCACACTCACTACCAGATTAGAGCGGTTTTTTATACAGACCAGGATCCGTCCTACTATCCTTGCCCTGGAACATGGTCATTGCTTCCAGATTCAAAGCACATACACCACGCATAAAGGCTTTCTTCATTGTTGCTTCATACTCTTCTCTTTCACTGTGCAGACGCAGAACCTCAGCTTTTGTTTGTTCCAAAGTAGCAGTTAGCTACAAAAGAGAGTAAGGAAACACCTGTCTCCTAGTTCTGAATGCAAACTGTATGCATATTCCTCAAGTAGCTTTAAAAGTCACTTACTACACTTACAAAGATATGCATTTTACTTCAAAATCTGTTTCTCCAGAAATCAAGAGCTACTTGTCATTTCTTTATACTACAGCACATTATTTTACTAGAGAATACCAAAAACAAAAGTGCATTCAAAATGACTGTCATATCCTACCTAACCAGCTAAGCAGAAATCCGTCTTGCAAGTTTAGAAGTTAGGCATCTGGCACAAGCTAGATTTCTGCAAGAACATGGATTAACTCAAGAGAAGTATAAGTGTTCTTAGAAAACTATTTAAGCATTTGTAAGAATAGTCATCAACAATCTCTCTCTTCTAGATACTGTAAAAAGAAAAAAATACCAATCCTAAAAATGCTGAGAAAAGACAGACCAAGTCACCTTTGTAACTCACTACTCACGGGTTTTGTGCTGGCAAGCCCCATTTGTAAGCCTGTCCTTAAAATTTCAGGTTTAATTTCTTGTTAAAACACAAAGCATTTAAAGCGTATCTTTTAAAACTTTATTTACTTACTGTGCACCAATGCACATGTTGATAACTTCACGTTAAGCACCGGAAATTATTTAACAAGCTTAACTGAAAAGTTGAAGGTAAAAGCAAACTTGGATTCAGCCTTTAACAGAGTAGTTATTGTAAGAAAAAAACCCCACTGTACTCATCATGATCATTCATAGTAATAATGGTCTTCTACTTTCATTATCTTCTTCAGTAAGACCTCTATAAACACACAGATAATATTAACAGTGTGCTGTTAGAAAACAAAACCATCTTTACTGACAGGCAGATAGAGATTTATCTCATTTCAGAAAGAAGCCAATTTACTTCACCTGTGGGTGCAGATAAACAACATTTTATACCAGATGCAAGGGGGAAAAAAAAACAAATCAAAACACAAAAACCAAACCAAAAAAACCCCAATCTAGCCACATCTAGAAACCATAATGGAGATCTTAGATCTAAGATGTTCCTGGGTAATTGGGAGCTCTGTTCTGCTGGAAACTCCTCATGTTTTTCAAGTTTGCTGAGAAAGAGGTATTTTGAATGGATGGGAGATAGGGGAGTGAAGGAGAGAAAGAATGAAAAAAACCCTCTGATATTACCTCTGCAATTTTGGCTTCGTAATCATTGGTGAGCTGAACACAGACGTCTTCTGCCCTTAACTGACAGGCTTTTGCTACTTTTTCTTTCCATTTTTCCTCACTGTGAGAGCGCCATGCTATCCACACTTTCTTCATCAAAGCTGTCCGGAACTGTCTGTCTGCTATTCTGTTTGCATATTCCTTAGGAAACAAATATAACCACATCATATACAAGTTCAGGTTTACTAAAAATTTAAGTACCCAAGAGAGTGTGGATGATTGTTTTGCAGTTTATTACACAGCCTACAGTAGGAACACCTAAACGGAGTTACATGTGCTGCAGCAGAGTGGTATGAAAAAATAGCATCAGCAGCTCAATGTTTCTCCCTGCACTGAAGCGTTACCGTCCCCAGTATCAGAAACCAAATTTGAGAACTCTTAGATTCCACAAAACAGTGTTTTTACCCTTAGCTTAATGACACTTAATCAACAACCTCACATATATGATGTAACCACGCATATGTGAAGCCATTTACAGGGTATGTGGCACAACTTTATTCATTGCAGGAACCATATATAACTTGCAGTCACAAAGACTGCAGATGATTAGCATGTAACACCAATCTTTTCAGTAAGTTCAGATTTCAGGATGTTTTAAGAAATCCTTGTAAGACAATTCTGTTTTCCTCTGTTTCAAAATAGTTGCCAGAAAATATATTTCAGCATTATTTTTCCAAAAATGAATTAGAAAAAAATAAAAATAGCTGCATATAAACTAGACTCAAAATTATGAGTAAATTACAAGATGGAAAGGAAAGAGAAAAGGCTATCCCTCTTTGCGAATCAGTAGAGTTTTGCATAATGTCAATGAACTTGAGTCCAGCCAGGAATCTGTACCTGGAATGGAAAAGGTTTGCAGTCTGAACATGTGATCCTTCTTTTCTGTCATACTTCACGTAGTAGACTGCTTACCATTAGATGCATGATGCAACACTCAACATTTTGTGTGACTAGCTCTTAACTACTTCAAGTTCTGACAGTGTGAGAAAAGAGGGCAGATGAAGTTTAAATTGCGAAAGTGGCTTCTCCAAAAAATGTGATAGTGTATCATATCACCCTCCAAATATTATGAGTTTGAAATTTACATAGAGATTCCCTTGGCACCAACTTGAAAATGTAGACTATGGTGATTTGCTGTGAGCTGATCACAGTAATTGGGGCAATATAAGACAAGTACAGGTTTGATTTTTTTCCTTGTCTCAGAGAGTATTCTGACAGCAGTGGTCTTTTTAGAATTAATGTATTCAACTTGCTGTTTCACATTGTCAAACACACCAGAGTAGAAACACTGTCATTTTTTCAAACTGTAACAGGAACTGCAGCAACTCTGACTCTTTTTTTGAGCAGAGGTTTCATTTGCATAGCATTTGTATTTTGCTCACATACCTCTTGTTTGGCTTTAATATGTTGAATCCGCCACAGCGTAAAGTTTCTCATTAACTCTATTTTCTCCTTTTGCCTCTCTAATGCTTTGGTCAAGTTAGTAATCACCTGCAAAAATATTAACATTGTTTCAATAGCTATGATCTTTTTAAGGTCAAACAGAATGTATTGTATGCACCAGTTACTCTTCACTTAAAGCATTTACCTTTAACAGATGCTTTCTACTCAGCCTTCCCCTTACTGTAACCAAGCAAGAAATAAGAATCAAGAGCTCAAATCAGAAGTAAAATTCCTGTGCCTTCAACTCTCAGACTGTAGCACTTAAAACACTTCCACTGTGTAGTTTTAAGAAAAGATCAACTAAATTGTTATGCAGGCCTCTGTGCTATGTTCTAATAATTAAATGTTACTGTAGCATAAGGTTAGAAAAATCACTTATTTCACAGAAGATTTTGCTACATCAGGTGCATTTTTATTAAAAGTTTGTTTTACTGCTTTATTAATTAACTGAAGTGTAACAAAATTATTTACCTGCAGAAATCTTACTCAATTGTCTGAACAGATTTATCAAGCTAAGGAGCTGCCAAAACCTAGAAAAATCTGATCAAGCTTTGTTATTCTTTTTGAAAGTTCACATCAAAGATATCATATAGGCCTACAGCAACCAAAACATTTGAGAGGCAAGATGGCCTACCAGACAGACAAAGCAACTAGGGACTTTTACCACCTATTTCTAAATAGGTGTTAATTATCATACAGAAACAGCTGAGGTTCCCTGATTACAAATTATGCCTGTCATGATGCAAATGGGATACATGAAATCACTGAGTATCTCTTTCTGGTTTTGCCTAAATAAACTAGATTCTGCCATCGAGTCACATCTGTGCAACTCCAGTGGGCATTAGTGAACAATCTCGGGACTTCAATGAATAACGTCAAGTTATTTCAACTACCACATTAAGACTGTGAAGAATAACATTCTGTGCTATTTGATAACATATCTTAATGTGTTATATTGCATATTTTACATGCAACTATTGAACATACATCAGTTAAATGTATTATACTTAAAATAAAATTTACCCTTAAATCAACAGTTATCCAGCAAACAGTACAGAACTCCTATTTTGTTTCAGTATGGAATTTCATACTGTCAGACTTTTTAATGAAATATTACTATCAAAAGCTTGGTTTCATTAATGTGTCTGAAATATCAGTCAGAAACAAATGAAGATAGATTTAATGCACTTAAAGCTGATTAATCTCTAGATTTCTAGAATGAGTTCTTCACATTACTGTATGTTAATATATCTAGTATAAGGTTTCTTTCTCGCCTTAAAAATGACCAATTTTAACATTTTTCATTTTGGGAATAACTGACGTCTCAGCTATATCAGTAACAATGAATTTATCTGAAATTAAAAGTAAATTTCAACAGATAACTAGGAAAATAGAAAGCAAATTAGTACAATAAATTACTTACATTTGAAAATATGTCATATACTAACATAAAACAATAACTTTTTGACACTGCATAACTGTTGATACACACTAGAAGTTTTGGCCTAAATCCATGTTCCTTGATTAGTATATTTTTGCCACTAGAAATCACTTGTGAGACTCATAATGTGAAAACAAGAATCTACGGTATTTGTAATACTTGGGAGGCTGATGGATTCAGCTTATGCCCATGTAAGAATACAGCAGTTTTGGTAAAATGGAAGCACTGACACCTATTGATAAGGTGATGGCAATAATAATTTTGTATTGAGAATATGTTTGTTTTTTTTTTTTTTTTTAAACTGAATTATATTATTGGCTGAAAAACTGATTTCTTGGGTAGCAGAAAAAAATTACTGCTTTCAAAGTATCATCGTGAATTATGCTGCATTAAATGTGAGCGACATACAATGATATCCAACAGAATCAAGTATGTTTCAATGGTATACACTGAAATAACTATGGTTCTGCACATATGTAGTTAAACGATACTATACTCATCCTGTTCTTGTAATGCTACAACATTTGTATTTGCTTAGCCTAAGATTAGACTGTTTGCCAAATGGACAGAGAACATCAGCTTCCTCCATACTTTATTTCCTTCAATGTATTTTTTTATTAGAAAAAGGTAAACAGAAATTTAAAAAAACTAAAAAGCGTTCTTAAGTACAAGGTTAAAAATTCGAGATAGCAATAAGGGGGTTCAATTATGTTATGTGATTGAAGGGCTGCCAAAATTTTATGTCCATTTCCACAATTCTAGTTAATTCTGAAGTTGTTGATATTGCTGATAGCAGAAAAGCCCAAGGACTCCAAGTGTACAATCCTGTGAATCTATATAAGTATACAATTCCTAAGAATCCTAAACCAGAGACTCTTTAAACACTTAGGAGACTGCTGCCCATTTAAAATTCAAGAAAACCAACCATAAAATTGAAAAACTAAAGACTTTTAAAGTCTTTAAAAAGAGCTAATGGACTCATCTAAGCATGAAATAAGTAAGAAACAACATCAGACCCTAGAATTAAGAAGCAAACAATACAAAATATGTATATACAACATGTTCAGCATCTTAAGTTTCCAATGTTAGTATGGACAACATTATTAGCAACAATGATTCTCATTCTGCTATACATTTACTTCTCTATGTTACTTGCTGCAGGAAGATTTTTGTTCAGAGATGGACCCAAAAATTCAGTGTATTTTTAAAAATAAGGGAACTACTGAGTTATGAAATTGTATTACTACCTCATCTTTCCTGCCAATAGAGATTTCATAAGTACGCAGCAACTCCTTCAGGTTTGCCATCTCATTGCTCAATTGTCTCACATGTGAAGCATGCTTCTCTTTTTCTTGTCTCATTTGAAGCTTGTGTTGTTCAACCAAACTAAGTTTCCATTTTCTCAGTTCAGTCAGAACATTTGCCTGAAATGTTAAAGGAATGACAGTAGCACAATTAATAAAATTATTCCCTTCTCCCCAATCTTTTAATCTTAAAACATTTAGCAATTAAGGAGACATGAATATTTACAATGATGACTTCATCAGGCAGGCTGTTTATAAACACTACCACACATAGTGAACTATTGAATATAACTGAACACCCCTAAAGGAGAAAGTTATTCCAAAGTTCTTGAAAGAATATATTCTAGTGCTTATATGCAATACACAACAATCAAAGAAAAACACCATTTCCCAGTGCAGTCACACTGCAACTTTTCCTGCAGTCTCACTTGTTTTACAACACATTAACATCCGCATGTGACTTTTAAGAAATAAGTACCTTAAGACTTCCACTCCAGAGATCAAGTATGTTTTCTATTTGAGTTACTTTTTCATCAGGTAAAGTTAATTCAGTCACTAAGGTCTCATTGATTTCTCTTGGACTGTGCGCGGATCCTTGTGAAGAAGTCTCTTCTGAAGGTGCAGGGTGAATTTGTTCCATATTGGCCTCAGAAGGCTTCTCCACTGATGTTATGACTAAAAATGAAACAGAGAATAAGGATTGATACTCTGGAAAGGCTGGACTGTTGGCATTCTGGATGGAAGTCACAAGCCAGGCACCAAGAAAAACAAAACAACCCCAAAATATTTATGCTATCGCATACCTTTTCCCCCATGTAAAACAAACAACCCAGTTCAAATATATGCTGCCAAGATACAAGCATATTTAAATCCACAGTCCCATCACAACCTTTAGTCAAATCAAAACCACTACCCTAGCGAACAGAATCTTCTAATCTGATTCCATTTTAAAGAGGATAATCACAGTAAGTACCAAAAAATTAGTATTGCCAGAAATAAAAAGAATCTCTCTCAGGAAAGACTTCTCGTTGATTAACATCCTGGGTCAAAAAATGAAAAAACTTTAGCCATTTTCCTTACTGAGACTGTAAACTCCTGAGGTCAGCAGCCTTCTTTTGTGCATTCACAATGCAACCTGTGGATATAACTCAATGTTGGCATGTACCTGCATCAACTTTTTTACAGCCTTCAATTTGCTCATATAATTAGATTTCCAACTCTTGAGAAAGGAAATATCTACTACAAATTTATATAGTGCGTTACACAATAAGGCCTCCTTTCAGGTGCAATAAAAATTAATTCATGTCCAAGAGCAAATGGGCATGCATTTGAATTCCAAGTGATGGGCTAAAAAAAAAAAAAAAGGATAGAGAAATTGATATTTAAGTAAATGGAAGAGATTAAATATTGTTTCGCATTTATTCATTGAAGAAAAATTATTGACAGTTGAATGAAAAAAATTGAAAAGGAAAGGGATTACCAGATTCCTGGTATCAATAACAACCAGGACAACTTCAAAAGAATACTCGTCTTCTTTCAGAAGTGGAGAGAGGAAACCTATAATGTTAGTCTTCATTTCTGGAAATGAATATTATCTGCACAGCTCTTTCATAGTGGATGGGTACTATTTCTTGGTACAAGCATGGAGACTTAATTGTTCGTCACAAAGCCGCATTTTCTAATTTATCCAAGGCCAAGCCTGATGGTTGACACCCAGTTACTGTCACTGTTAGGTCTCCTTGTCCAAAGGAAGTGAGAAAAGCTGTCTGACTAATACTCCCTCCCTCCATAAAGCACACTGAATTGAAACTATTACATCCATCCTCCAAAACAAAAAGGAAAAAAGGAAGAACTGTGATGCCGAGACAGTTACAACTGCTTTTTCGTGTTTCTTCCAAGGTCACACAGAACTACACATAAAATTAAAATCCACTTGAGCTAAGGAAATCTGAACTACCACACCATTTCTATAGACTCTACCACATTACCTCGACAGAAGACCATAAAAAGATTATTCCAAATCACACTGATATATTATGACCAGGGTCTAGCTTTTTGCTATTGTTTCTCCTGCAAATGAGAGAAACATTGCTTAGCTAATGGCAGAAATTGCTTATTTTTTGCAAGTAAGGATCTAAAAAAAATTGGTATGTTAGACAGATGACCCAGGCTACTTGAAATACATCTAATTTCAGTGATGAGGAATCTGGCTGTCCTTTCATAATATAAAGCATTTGGCAGTGTTACTATGTCAAATACTCCTGGCCCTGTCCTTCACCACTTGTTCCCGTTCCTGCATGCCACTGTGCTCTTCCTTCAGTTGTGATGTTGCTGTAAAACGCATGAAGCTTTGGCTTTATTTTTAAACTTTTAATATTAGTTTGGATTAAAAGATATTCAACTTACAGAACACAATTTGCAAGATATTCACAAAGTAAAAACCAGAACAAAACGTAATCAATAAAAACAGGATATTAGACTGACAACAGCCACAGTCTGAGATCATATTATTATACATTCACCACTCCCTTCCCCTTAATCCTCCCTAAATACAGATTATGCTAACCCAGCGTCCACTTTTCTCATTTACCACAGGATGTAGTCTTCACTGAATCCACTGAGTATACCTGTTACATATTTATATCATCATCTTACATACTTTATCTTGGCTTTCAGTATTGCCATAATTTTCAAGTTGTATACATATTAATGTCATTCTCATTCCCAAGGCTCTCCTTCTGTCACCTCTATTTCTTCCACTGCATTACATGATGACATTCAGTTACAGTTCCCTAAGGTACCAAGGAGATGGAAGCATTTGGATATGATCAAATATAAAAATAAACTTCATTAAATAATGCCCACATGCATTTACTCTGACAAATCTCTAGACAGTATTTATCATGGAGGTAATGAAATCAGCTGTTATTTCCAAGTGTCTGTTATCCTAGTACTATTGTTGGGGGCATTTATTAGTTTGGGCTTTTTTTAGAGGAATTTTTGTTCCTCTAGTATTTGAGATTTTCTGCTTCATTAAGTAAGTGAGCTCTGACACTGTTCTTATACATGATCTGCTGCCAGTAGCCCAAAGCAAGGGCAGAAATTTGCTAAAACATATAATTAAAAAAAAAAAATTCCTCTTATAAATTTAACAGATCAATACTGAGGACTGGTAGCCTGAAGAGAAGGAATCTTCCCACTGTGACCTTAAGATCACCTAATTCTAACACCTCTGCCATGGGCAGGGACACCTCACACTACGCCATGTCACCCAAGGCTCGGTCCAGCCTAGCCTTGAATACTGCCAGGGATGGAGCATTCACAACTTGCTTGGGAAACCCATTCCAGTGCCTCGTCACCCTTAAAGTTCTTCCTTATATCCAATCTAAACTTCCCCTGTTTAAGTTTGAACCCGTTATTCCTTGTCCTATCACTACAGTCCCTAATGAAGACTCCCTTCCCAGCATCCCTGTAGGCCCCCTTCAGACACTGGAAGGCTGCTATGAGGTCTCCACGCAGCCTTCTCTTCGCCAGGCTAATCTAGGGTTGGAACTAGATGATCTTAACGTCCTTTCCAACCCTAACTACTCTATGATTCTATGATTCTAAAAACCTCACAAACTGAGGGATAAGTGAATTCACATGTTAGACTAGTCTGTACAAAGGGGATTGAGCCCTTGTTTGATGTGTTTGCTTTCTGTCTTACTGAGTTTAGAAAAGAGAGTTTAATTTACAGAGTATGCTGACCTGAAAATTTGAGAGCTCCAATGGACTGTGATATGTGCTTGCACTGCGATTTCAGTATATTGCTGTATCACTCTGCTAAACCAAGATCCCACGTAACAGCAAATATCTTCAGACGAGTAAACTGGTACTAGAAGACTAAACCCTCTTTATGTGCAGGATCTAAAGGAACCTCATCAGAGTACTGCACTCTTGACAGCAGCCATGGAATGTTCTTTGGCTGTGGAAATCACAGATAGTTTAAATGTTACCTTCAGCTGAATCTATCTGCAATTTTTGATACCTTGAACTTATATAACAAATGAGGATGTTTCATTCCCCTAATCAAAACATTTTGTACCATAAGTTTCTAAACATCAAGCAACCGCTCTCACTCTAGGAGTTGCAGGAATACCTACTACTATAGTGGAATTTTCTGTGTTTAAATGTTCAAGAGTAACTGCCACAGCATAAAATACCAGCAGCTTCTATTAATCTGATTTCTTATGCATCCTGGTACAATTCCCACACAGGATAACTACATTGGATCAGTCAATAAAAATGAAAAGACTGCTCTTTAAACTTTTCTGCTGGCAGAAGTTTTTCTAACATTATTCACATTCTAATGCCAGATTTACTTTCAATACAGAATATTCTCTCTCTCCAAACCTCCATTCTCATGCTTTAAATGAACTCAGAATCATGCCTTCTACCTTTCCCAGGCAGTTTGATACTCAGAAGAACAACCACACTAATTCTGCATGGGGAGAAGTTGCAAATATGATGTCCGTAAGGACTAAGTTTTTCAATTTGTTCATAAAAATGATAAAACGTTTCTCCTTTTGACATACTGGGAAGAAAGGTACTAGGCTTGGATGTCTGAACATACCTAAACTCCACTGCACAGACTCATTATGCAAAGATACAGAACATTACCAATACTACTTCTCTCATTTTAATCACATTCCTTATTTTAAGAACCTGTTGCTACATAATTTTTTATTATATTGTATTAACGTGAATTAACTAAACGGTAGTTCACAGCATACCAAGACTGCTTTATATTCTAGTGAAAATGATGTGCAATTTAAGAAGATAGACTGGTTTTCATTCATAGTTCTTTTGCTAGTATGAAATGAGCAACTTTTAGTGTCTGCACTGCCCCTTGCAATCACAGTAGTCAATTCCTGCTAGCAGAGTTATTTAGCTCTGATGAGCATGGCCAAGAGTTCTTGCATACATTAGCCATGAACAATATTTACTCCAAGATGACAATTACTGCCATACTTATACAACACTTCAAGGCTGCTTCATCTCTAATAATAAAATTATCCGCACGTTTTATATTCCATACTCATTTCAATAGTAGAGATAAAGCCATTCTGATGGGTCACGAAAGAGGAGTGAAGAGAAAATTGTAGGTAAATGTTTTTATTATGCAATAGCATGAAAGAATAGAAGTGAGTTTAAACTCAGTTCTTCCTGATTAAGCTAAACCCCCTAGTAAAGAAATAATGCAGGTATGATTGTTTACTATTTCTTCAGAAGCAAAATTAACTGAGCTTCCTTAATATAAATGCTAGGAAAAAGCAAACACATATAACCATAAACACCATTGTTACTAATACATCACATGACACTAAGTTTATACAGTCCAAGTAATAAAGTAAAACTGGAATAGAGTGACTGAACTAAAAGAGTGAGAATGATATTTATTAGTGACATGATTAGTCACTGCACAAAGCCTTTTTAAGGCAACTCCTACTTCCAAATAATTGTATTTTAAATACTCATTTATCTATCATGGCAGTCAGGTAGGAGCAAAAACAGTTTAATGACGTATACTGCACACAAGGGCACCTCTTCTTGCATTATTACACCAAACACTTCAAATATCTGCATCACAAAACACACGGAACTGTCATCTGAACAATGCTGTCATCTGAAAGTGATGTCAGAGACCCCTTCAGTGAATATGCTTTCCTAAATTTCTTCTTGTGCAAAATGTAAATGTACTATATATGAGCTACATCCATTTTTCAAAAAGAAGCTATTAGAAAACTTAAGCTAAAAAATTTCTATCTTTGTTCTTGTAAGCTCAACACATAGCTTTGCACATAATACCTGGAGTATTACGGTGAATGGCATCATTTGCTGCACTTGAAGATATGACACCAGCTCTCAATTCTGAAGCAGGTTCTGACCTCTTCGAGACACACTGGTCAAACTTTGGAGTCACTACAGAATAACGAAGCAGCTCTTCATATTCATCCTATCCTAGGTGATGACAAATAATTATAAAACTCCAGTGACTTTTCTAAAATCTAGGTTTATGTAGGAATATACAGGAGTATATATATATACGTATTTGTAGGAGTGGAAATGGTTTTCAGTAATTTTGGGGAGCTTTTTAAATTATTATCATCATGGCTAAAAGTAAGAAGATTTCCCTTAGAGTGGTAAAAGCAAGCTGTTTTCCTACCATGATTGTAATAATTTACCTTTCCTCTGTTTCATGTTCATTCTGATTACAGTTAGATGCACTGGAATACTTACAAAGAAACACTTTGCTAGATGCCAGAACTGGATACTATAATAGCCATCTTAAACAAAAACATGAACTATGAAAAAAAAATGGGAAAAGAAAAAAAAAAGTTCCACATCATATCAGCAATTAATCACCTGATAGTATTTCTAAGCACTACTATTACTGCAAAGAAAAATACATATTTTTATTGGCATGGCAAAGTTGCTACAGAACACAGTCACATGCAATATTCCAGAACATTACAATTTCTTTGTTGTGCATCCTAAAACCAATCATCAAAAGATATTTGAGTATCCAGCCTTTTCTTTAGATTAGATATAATTATTCTCACCTTGTATTATGAATTTTTAAAATTACATAGGTGTACGGAACATATATATGTAAGTAACAGAAAAGCTTTCCTGTTAAAAAGTTATAAACCAATTATACTGGTGTGTGGCATTACACTATGTACTAAAGTAAGCCAATTAATATTTTTTTAAAATCTCCTAATTAAACAGACTTTTAGAATGAAAGTTCAGCGCAAAACTGTGAACAAGCTGTATTATAGCTTAAACATACAAACAAGTAATTAATTAAAAAAATTCCAGTTGCAGCTAAATGCTGAAACTGATCAAAGCCACTAATTCACATTTGGGAAAAAAGGCCAGTTGGAAAGTACTAAACCAGGGCATCAGTAATCATTCTTTCTTTACTTAATTCTATCATTGCATTTGTATTGTTTTAGTCTTAAATATTCTTTAGCAATAACGCTGCAATTGGAATACAAGATTGACCACTAAATGTCAAATAAAAACCTAATAAAATAAAATTAACAATATATCTTTGGTTCACTTACTATCTTTGTTCTGCTTAAAACAAAACTTTTAAAGTCAACCACAAAAATCCTGTTAGAGCATAAAATTAGAGGAATACAGTCCAAGGCTTGAAGGTCAGAGTTTTGATCATTTAGTTCACACTACCTTTGTTTTGTAGAAGTAAATAAATCAGTGTTGCAATGAGCAAAGGGCACAAGAGCATTTAAGAGGTTTCTTTTATTTTTCTTCCTTCATAAAGTATTATAAAAACCTACAGATGCTGCTTAGCATTTGCCCTTAAGATTGCAATCAAATTTACTGAAACAACATGAAAAGAATGGATTGAACAAAGTCTAGCACAACTCAATTATAAGTAAATGGAAATTCTCTGAAACGTAGTGCATTCATTTTATAAGGAAAAGTTAATAATTCTGGCCTCTATATTAAAGCACCCAAACAAAAATAAACCAAAAGTCCCTTCAAAATTATGTAAAAGGAGTAGAGTACTTCCTTGTCAACACTTGTATTGCTCAGCTTTGACCCCAGTGTTCTTCTTTTCCAACAGTAATAGACTTCTGCGAGGAGCAGGTAAGAACTTTGGGCTTGTCTGGATTGAAGAAAAGGAGGCTGAGGGGCAATCTCATTGCTCTCTACAGCTTCCTGAGGCAGGCAAGCTGAGAGGGAGGAGGTGATTTCTCCTCCCTGCGATCCAGTGACAGGAATGGTTCAAAGCTGCACCCAGAGAGGGTTTAGACTGAACATTAGGAAGCATGTCTTCACTAAGAGGGTGGTCAAACACCAGAACAGGCCCACTAGAGAGGTGGCCAATGATCCAAGCCTGTCAGTGCTAAAGAGGCATTTGGACAATGCCCTTAATAGCATGCTTTAACTTTAGGCCAGCCCTGAAGTGGTTTAGATGATTGTAAGTTCCTTCCACCTGAAATATTCTATTCTATTCTAGATGTGTTCTCAGTTGTGAAACAGACAACAAGGTGGCCTTAGACCCTCCTTATAAATCAATCACATCATTAAAAAAATTTTAGTCTTTCAAAATTCATGACTCAACACCTTCATCTTGTTTTCTGACTACAAAAGGCTCTGGAAACATGGATGAATTACTGCTGCTGAACAAAGATTAAGAGAACTTATCCATGAGATATGATCACAAACAGAGAAGCACACGAACTGCAGAAATGAACTGCTCATAAACAGGTAGTTTAAAAAGTACAAAACCTAATCCACATGAAGAAGATATCTTAAGAAATCCACTTAACAGTGCTTCTGTACATGCCCAGAAAAAAGAAACCTTTACTACTTTACTGATAGCTGTCCCTGATGAACCTCTTCAGTTTTGATAAGAATGTTCACATAAATCAAAACTGCACAGAAGGGAATCCAAGTGAAGACATTTTAATCTCAGACTGGTTTTATCTAATTTTTTCACTAACATTTTTATTATTTTCCTGTACACATAAAATGAAAGAGATGCAAGTTTTATTAGATTTCCTCGTAATTACCCTTTGACAAAATGCAAATGATCGTGAACCAAATGAGGTTGCCTCTTTCCTACCTGAAGATTTGAAGTAACAGAACTGCCCCCAACAGTGTCTTTTGGCAAAACAGGACTTGTGCTTTTCTCCCCATCTGATGACATTCTGCACAAAGTTACTCTATAAAACAGTAGAAGCTGAACTTCCATTTTTTCAGTTCCAGTATGATTACTGTACTTTCATCAACATTTCCCTCGGAAAAAAAGAGATTCTACTGTAGAAACTGCATCAACACCCATTCTGTGGGCTAAACTGATTGTACATTTTCATTATATAATGCTAGGTGGGAAACTGCCAGAACCAATCCACACTCAGAAGACTTCTATCAACTTAAGAAAAAAAAACAAAACCACAATGGAAGACCCAAAAGCAAGAATGTAAGTTTTCTTTTATTTTACATGGACTGAGTAAGTTTAATACCTAATGCTTCATGATACAAAATTTCACATCAACTGTAAATAAAATACATAGAGAGAAAAAAAACAAAAACCCACAAATGAAACATATATCAAGAATAACTGAAGCCTTAATTCACAGATACATTTCTGTGTCAATCCCTTCTTCTTATTCACACTGTATTGTTTTGGAGATTACCATCTTATTTCAGTACAAAATTCCAGTAGAGTGTCAGAAGAATGACTAAGTTACAGCATGACTTTTTTTTCCCCTTGAACTATCTGAAGTACTGTCTAAGCTGCGATGATGCCCAGAACACTCCAGTTCAATAACCTGAAGCCCTCACTTAGTGGTCAACATCACTATCCCTCCACTTTTTCGACTCCTCTTGCCTTACAGGCCCAGGAAGCCAGACATGGAAGGACAGGTAATGCTTTAGATTCTGGTAATGTCAATCAATCCAGGAATTTCTAAGCAAGGTAGTGAGGTATTCTTTGAACATTTGGGAAGCAGATGATGTAGAACTGATAAGAAACTTGAAGACTTTTTGAACGATGTATCTTTTAATCTACAGCAGCCTTGAAAAGGTCTTCCAGTGAAGAACTGAAGCTCTTGTGATAGGACTTGGTAGGGTTCTATTCCTAGAATGTACAGGGAAAAAAGAACTCTGAAGGGGATTTTGGAGGAATGGAAGAAACTACAGAATGAGCAGGAACTGAGTACTGAGCAATGTTACTTTGTTAATGAATGAATGGCAGTGACATATTTGGCTAATGCACATGTAAAACAATCACCAGACACATGGAGCAGGGAATTGCCAGCAGAGAGTAAGCTTGGGAAGAGGACCACCATAAATAACCAGAGGAACTGACTGCTTGTAGAATGTAGCAAACAACCATGCAATGAAAATTTATTTTTAGAGAGACCTTTAAAACTATCAATTATAATATTCTCAATTGTTTTTTAAACAGATGCATTTTCTGACATGTTATTTTTAGATTGCTGGTCATACTGTCGTTAAACTGGCAAGAATATCCTCCTTAAGCATCATCATAATTTTTCAAAATGTCACAAAACTCGCAATAGTTCTGTATACAGGAATACAAATGGAAATAGTCTTTCTGTTCTGTGAGTTATTCTAGAGGCTGATTCTGCCTGCACCACAAAATCTCTGTCTGCCATAGCTATCTACACCTTTCAGAAGTCCAAGTTTGTTTCTGTGCTTAAGATAGACACAATAAAAATAGTAAAAAGACAATTTTAAATGCTGAGAATTCCCAGAGTCCAAGGTTCAAAAGACATGATTACCATTGCCCTGCTTCCTGCTGAGCACTAATATCATAAAATCATAGAAGTTAGGGTTGAAAAGGACCTTAAGATCGTCTAGTTCCAACCCCCCTGCCACAGGCAGGGACACCTCACACTAAACCATGTCACCCAAGGCTCTGTCCAAACTGGCCTTGAACACCACCAGGGATGGAGC